>JABFOV010000316.1:0-42807 GCA_022817685.1 Aradophagus sp. ZL-2020
TGCTCTATTTAGACGCTGTCCGTTAGTTCGAATCGCGATACAACGACCAGTTGTTATACTTTGTGTGATTGTTGGTTAGTTTATAGTGACGAGACTTGTCATTAGAGGTAGAGAGTGTGTGCAGTTTATGTGAAATGGGTATCAGGAACACAGTGCAGACAGCGTGGTGTTTGGTGACATGGGTTAGGATGGAAATGGGGGTGGAAAAAATGGAAGGAAAGAAGAGGGGGGGGGGGGGGGGGGTCACGTAAAGCCACACATGCGTGGGGTTAATGTCCGCCTTAAAGAGTAATTCTGATTAATGTAATGTGCCGATGTGCAATGATGCAATTCGATGTTTATAATTCGTGGAACAGTTGTAGAACCGATTAGACTAATCATTTTACGATTTGATCTGAGGAAATTTAAATCTCGAAAAACGTTCGTTCTTTGAATGAAATTTCAAGCTAGGAGTTGAACGGTTTTTAATTTTTCCAGAAAATGTTTGATACGCTTTTTCAAACTATGACATTGAAATTAAGAACATAGTTGTAACTTTTAGTACTCACAAAAGGCAACTATACACTTAGTTGTTATTATTATAATTTTTCTCATTGAACGAGCAACTTTGTCAGGCAACTCACTTTCCCATCAGATATTTAAAATGTTTAAAAATTGTATATATATATACATAAATGTAATTATAATATTCAATTTGAAAATTATCACATTATTGTATAACACTGGTAGTTAAATTAATTATCACTCTGCTCTTTCGTTACATAACTCGATGATTCGAAAGTATGTATTTCGCGGGTTGATACAAACTTGGAATAATACGCTTACGAAGGTATTTTCGTTTTATTATGTATATCAAAAATGTAAATCAAGGTCGAAGCATTAAAATCGCGAGCCCCGAGGCGTCCATTTCCGGGCGAAGTGACTTATCAGATATTGAAAATAAAGGCGAATGAAGTCTAAATCCGGCGGCTGCTTTCGCAGCCTAATCGTCCAATATGGGAATTTGCATAGAAAAACAGCCTTGTCTTTTTCTTTTGCAATCGCGCGAACGGTTGCCACGGCTACGAGCAACTTGCAACTTCTATAGCGGCTGCTTACATCTTTCTGTTTTCCTTACGATCAAAATTCTTGAGATGTACTTTACGCATCCATGAGTTTAATAAGACACGTATTATGGTAAGTGAGTGTACACGCTGGAGGTAAATCTTCAAAGGAATATGCTTCTGCAAAGTTCAATATTAACTTGACGATGACAAAAATGACTTTAAATCTTAAAGGACGTGCGCACACTTTCTCCCCTCCGGTTTCCATGCACCCATCCCAACTTCTCGTCACTCCGTCAGTTTTTCGGTTTAATTCCTTTTCTACATTGGAGATAAAAGTGGTGAAAGGGTCACCAGCTCAAATTAACTTGATCTTTATGCTCTCAGGATTTTGCTTTTAGTCTTTTCCACCTTTACTATCACACGAAGAATGTGAAATGCCAAATTTCACTGCAATGTTTAATTGACTGTGATTATAATACATTTTACTTACGCTAATCATCAGTTTAGAAATTTTTTTCTTTTATTTTTAACAGTTCCAATTATATATTATCAAAATAATTGTAATAACATTGTTAACAAATAAAATGTTTTTATCGATTTATTGATCATGTTTACATAATCAGTGTCAACGACTTCATGATAATATCAATCAGATATGTCAATGTTGTTTAAAGTTTTTATATTTCGATTTGATGTCGAGTATCCATCGGATCTTAATAAACCGTTTAATTGATTTCACTTATCGAATTTAAAAGCTGGCAAATTTGTGTTTTTCAAATTAAATCTTCACTTTCTTTTTACTGCGAAAAAACGGATTGTTAGCTGGTCGAGCAAAAGTCTGACTCGCAATTATAATCCACAGTTTCGCCGGTTTATCAGGCAATATTTTCTTTTGCGTGCGTTCTTAATATTCAGCATTCAGCTTCCACAAAAATATAAACAAGAAAATGATTACTTAATAATTATCAAAGAATGTCGGAATATTATTGAAATAATTTTTGCATTTTATCAAAGCGAATAGCTTTGAAAGAAGATTTTATGTGCATTGTATGCTAATGAAATTGTGTTTTGCTTAATTTTTAGTGGATTTTTTACAAATGCTGGAATTCAACGTGACTGTTTCGTTCCCCGTCGCATCTCTTTTAACTGTAATTCTGGCACTCGTTGGTAAGTTCAATTTTTCGTATTAATTTTCATTTTATATAAAAAATTTTATGAATCACTATTCATAATGCACGATGCGAATTCACTCAATCTACTTTTAATAATGCGCACTGTTTGTGATTTAATACTAAATATAAGAATTAATTAATATTTTCGCAAAAATATTGTAGCCACTGTCAACGAATTCAAACTCAGCAGAACACTAATTTTTCAGTTCTTTTTTTTTTTTTTTTTTTCTTTTTTTGATTGTTTTGAGATGAAGGCGAAAAATAAGATGTTCTTTTGTCATATGTCATATTTTTTACACGTATTTTAATCGTAATTTTATCGCCATCTTTTTTTTCCTTTTACAAACCAATGATTGCTAACGAAGAAAAGTTGTTTACGAGTTAACGATGGCGCTTCGATTATGACTCCGCGTTGTCGGAAATTCGCAGAAGTGTGTGTGATTCGTATCAGTGGGCGTAAGCTGCAGTCGGCGCGCGATTTAGTCTTTGAAGCGTCAATATCTCAAAGGATATAAGTCTAATTAGGAAGCAAGATATATTTCAAGTGACTCGAGTCAATGTTCCGAGAGAAAAGCGTTGATGCATGTTCGTCGTTTCCAGCCTGTTGAGTTTCCGCTTCCGGTGATATTGCGACGACAGAATCTCGATTTCCTCGCTGGTAATCGGGCCGCTGTAAACGTACGTACGACACGTTGCTATATTAACAACAAATATACGCGAAACTCGCAAAACTACGGGTCATGTTGCGCATTGTTTCCTCGCCGGCAAGTTGCTGCAACCGTGGTGTTGTTAATAAAGCGTTAACAACCGGCGCAATTCCGAAGTTTGATTTGATTCATGAACGCCGCTCTTCGGATTTTGATTATTCGCGCGTAGTTGCGCAAAAATAGTATCGCCTGAAATTCGAGCAACAGTTACTGCATCGCGAGTTAATCCGCGCATCCATTTGCCGCATTTCGCTGACACCTGAAAATACCACTTTGAAATCTTTATGTATACACTTTCATATCCATAGAGGTTTATAAATTTAGATAAACATATAGTTAATTCATAAATTAGTTTTATATAATCAACATTTGAGCAACACCGTTGAAAACGTTTCGCACGTTCTGAAATATGCTGATCACTTTTGAAACCGAAATTGAAGAATCTGTTTCAGGGAATGTTTTTCTAAAATTTGGTTACCAAAAATGATTTTACGATTAACGTATCCTAAATTTAAGAAACATTTCACAATTTCAGGTGACCAGGTGCCTAATTTTACGTTATCTACTTCTTTTATTTCCACCATTTTCATGTTTTAATTTAAGCCACGATGCCGAGATTAAACTTGGGCGCATGTTCTCGAAATTGGTAGCAAAATTGTTAACGGTGTACCCGCGTTTCTATCGCGAAGCCAACTACTCGAAAAGTGGATAAAAAGCAATAAAAATATTGTTCGTGAAATCAAGCGTGCGCATTCAGCTAGAGTGCAACGCATATTTACAAGACCGCTTGTGCACATGTAAAATGTCCAACAACAGGTGTACGTCCCGCTGAAACAAATGACAACAAAAGAAAAAGCCTGAAATGAAATTGGTGAAATTGATGGAAAAGCACTACATTTGGTGCCTTGGGCGCTGAAACGAGAACGCGGCTCGCGCGGCGCGTTGCCACGGGAGCGCGACCGACGGGGGGACGGGGGGCGGGAAGTCGGCCAAGCCAATCGGACGGGAACGATTGGATTGGAGGATCGCGCGCTCCGGCAGAACGTGACGTCAAGCCGCGCTCAGACAATCGGCCGATGAATAAGTTGTTAATTATAATTGTAATAATTTGATTCGCCCTGACGGAACAAATTAAATAGTCGTCGGATGAAATACAAACGGCGCGCTCTGCCGTCGCGAGGAAATATTACGTCCATCAGTTTGCATTGGTTTCGCGGTCTCTGCAAAATTGGTTTGACCCGCAGTAGTCGATGCTGTTGACATATGAGTGATGGCGTTATTATACATAATAGCCGTGCTTTACAAGTGGTCGCCGAGCCAAACGAAACAGCGGCGCCTCGACGCACGCGTTGTTTTTCCGATCAATCAATCGGCCGATCGCCGTTCGCCGGCAAACCCGACGCCCGTTTCGCGTCGTCGCCGAGGCTCAATTTTTCCGCGGCCCGGCTTTATCGGCCGTTACGCCGGCCCAAGTAGACTCGCCTTCGTCTGGCTTAAACCGCCATCGCCCGCCAATGTGGCCCAACTTTGTATGCATTTAAACTGGCGCATTATCCGCTTTCGCGCCGTTCAAACCAAGCCGCTCCGATTCGCCGCCCGTGATTCATGCTGCCATTTACTGGCTATCGCGCTGGTCAATTTTCCCGCGACTCTTCACTTTTTCCTCTCCTCCGTTTTCTTCGTTAACTTCGCTTTCGTTGCTGCTTCCTTCCCTTTCGTTTCTTCGTTTTCTTACCTTTGCTTTTTGCAATTACACTAAGAAAACGAAGCACTGAAATAGACAGTGATTGCAGTAAGATTCACTTCAATTGTAATATATTTTTCCGCATATAGGCATGATCGAATTTCCATATTGACAACTTAGTGTTCAAATGTGTACGATGTTGGTTACATTACAAATATCTCGATTGGAAATTTGAAAGAAATACAAAATCTACGTTATGAGAAAAGAATAAGCATATTTATTTAAAAAATACATCAATATACGCATGTAAATACACATTTTTATAAAACAAATTTTATATTTATTTATTATAATAATAGTATATTTTCAACTTTCTGAAAGTGGTTGAGTGTAAACGAATTTTATATAAATGTCAATAATAATTCACAATTATTAATCAATTAATTAACGCTCTCTTAGCCATGTGATTATAAGTTGGCTGGAATTAAATTTTCATCCCAATTCATATTAAATTTTTTCATTGATTCGGTGAAGTTTAATTTAAAACTTTCGCTTGGTTTTTCTTTTCTTCCTAGGCATGGAAGCTATAATGTCGGAATTCTTCAACGACACAACAACGGCATTTTACATCATTCTAATCGTTTGGATTGCCGATCAATACGATGCTGTTTGCTGTTACACGTCGATCACTAAAAGACACTGGCTTAGGTAAGTTAATCCTTTTTATTTATTTATAAATCAACTTTCGATTCTAAAATTATTTCTTTTATTTTTTTTTGTCGCAAGGAAATGAACGAAAAGGAGAAACGTCATTATGCGTGATTGTATCGCTGTACGATGGGGATCGGTACTTAATTAAAGGGGATTAAAACGCATTATATATTTTAAGCTCTTGATGATGTAACATTCAAAGCTCCTTTTTTTTTCAAGTAAAAGTAAAACATCCATCGCATGGTCTTTTTCTTTGATCATAGACACCGGCTTTGTTTGACTTTCAACTTTTTCGGCTTTTTCAAAAGTAAATGAAAAATAATCTTTCATTTATCCCTTTGCTTTTGATTGAAATGCGCACTTCATCAATATAATACAATGAAACAAACACGCTTTATAAATATGCTAATACTGTTCGTAATTCGTTGCGCAGTTGAGCGTATAAAAAGAGCATGTCTGCACGGAAAAATTATTTCTTCCACCAAGCACGGAATTCGCTAACCCAACAACTATTGTTATTGATATCAAAACAGCGACATATTTTACTCGGCACAATTAATAATTTACTCATCCGACTAAAAAAAATTGTTGGGACGTTGTTATTGAATTAACGAAATCAGATTATTGTATACATTTTTTTCGTGTGTTTTTTCATCACTCATATACTTTTATGCGACAAGAAAAATGGATTACGCAACTTTATTCTGTGCGTGTTACGAACTGTTGTATCATTTTGTACACTGTAAAAAAAGAATGTAAAATTACATTAGATATTATATAAAATTACTGTGTAAAGTGTAAAAGCTAACCAATGAAATCGCTGCTTTTCAAAAGGAAGCAATTTCATTAGTTAGCTTTTACATTTTTACTGTAATTTTACGTGCTATGTAGTGTAATTTTACATTCTTTATTTTTACAATTGAAATCTACACACATGCAAATAGTATTTTCAATCATTGTTAGTAATAAAAAACATAAGTAATTATTTAAACGAATTATGCCCTCGAAAAACAATTTTACACAAAATTTACAATAAATGTTTAATAACGAATGCGAATACGAATAATGAACAAAAAACACTGAGAAGAAAGATTTGGCAAATGTATTTAGTTGACTTTCTTCAGTTACAGACAGGTAATCACCTGCGCAGTGAATACATTTCTTTATGTCTGCGCTTTCGTTTAAAAATTTGGTAAATCCATCTAGTGAAATCAATCGACCAAATCTACCATATCTTCCATTTTTTTTCAGTATCTGTGTGTTTTGTTGAAAATGAATATTCAACACTCCCTCTTTTCAATGTTTTTTCCCTTTTCCCAAATTATGTACGAAAATGAAATTTTTAGTACAAAGCAGTGATAAAAGTTATTCGGTAAAGCAAGCGCGCTTTAGTAGATCAAAAACTTTGCATCCCTTCTCTAATCGCGAGTGAAGCATTTAATCTTGACCAGAGTCGAACTGTTTCATTCGCTGAAACAAACACGCCACCGAAATCGTTCTCCTTTGACGCGGGCAATCGCAAAATCGGTAAAAGTCAAATTGGTAGGTCGGAGCTACTTTGAGCCACTATAATTGCTGCTTCAACCGTAGTTAAATAGCTTTAATTGTCTGTCTTTTGAAAGTCTTCCGGTCTATTGATTATCACTTGAAAATTGACTCCATTTCCACACATCAGCATTGCTTTTACGGTTAATCGTCGTAATAATTCCCGCCGCGGCAAAGTTACTAATTATTTTCAGAGGAAAAAGTGTTGTAACGTACGACCTGCTGTTGCCACGGCTTGCAAATCGTATTCATTTAAACTCGATTTCAATATTCAACGCGTAACACTTTTTTTTACACAAATACTTTTTTTTAAACTTAAGCGCAATCACTGGAGAGGCTTTCGTAAGAGGGAAAATTTAATTTATTAAAACCGCAAATCACCTGAGTAATATTCGTTTTTATTCCAACAAGTAATTTTATATATTTATCGCAAACAGGCTTAATTTAGTTTCACGAATTTCTTAGTGAGAATTCTTTTTAAGACAAATTGAGACCGTGCTTGTCTGAGTAATCTAGTAAAAGTAATTCTAAAACACTGAAGCGACTGTATTGACGATTTGTCAATATTATCGTCGAATCGAAATAAATCTTCTTACATTAATAAAAAGTTCCCTTAATAAATGGGTCTTTTTATTGAATCGGAAAACGCGTGCTGCACTGAAAAAATACTCGTGAAAATTTACAAAAATGCTGCGCGTCAATTTGGTATCAAATGTAATTTTACACCACCAATTGTAAATTGTTTGTTATCACCAATAATCCTAATTTTATGAGATCTTTCTTCAATTTAATGACACCTTATTTCAATTCAGTTATATTCAATTAAATTAAATAATTCTACGCGTGAAAATTGAAAAAAGGAAGCAATTGCTATCTTGAAAATCAAATTGATTTCGTTTCGTGACTAATTGTCAAATTCCCGTTAAGGAACTAATGTAAACATATTTTACCCCGTGAATTAACGCATAGCAATCGAACATGGAATGCACAGCAAAATTTATCCGAAAAGCAATTCGAATGAATTAGTTCAATGTAATGTGTACAAACGAAATGTAAAATCGATAATTCTCTCCACCTATACGAGCTTCGGCGATCAAATGTGCGACGGCAAAGTGCGTTCGCGTCAGTGTACGAACGCGATTGTGTGTTCACACAAATGTTGTACGTATGATTCCAAAGTATCTTTAATTTGAAGCAGCTTTACTACAACTCGTTATACTTTGCATTTGTTTTTAAGAAACGCAAAGGACATTAAGTTTAGGAGCCTCAAATTAAAAAAGTTCAGGTGGGAAAGGTTTTTTAAAATTATGTTTTCCGTTTAACACGTTGAAAAGATTATTAAGAATGTACATTAGCTGAAGTAAACTTTGTAACAATATAATAATAATAATGTTAGTAATTTATTTCTTTCAGCTTACACTTTTTTATTTTAATGAAACATGAAACAATTAATGTGGGATTCAATTCACAATCGATTTTTATATCTGGAAGAAATTACAACTTTTTTTGTGGAAAAAATAATTAATGAACTCATGTTTGAAATATTTAACAATTTTCGATTTTTCCATCTTTGATTTTTCGATGTATCCTATCTTTTCGCTCCGAGTCAATATCAATTCAAAAATCGGTTCTTTTCTAATAATCTTCCAATACTGAAATGGATTTGATTAAATCATTAAATCCTCTAATTAACCTCATCCATAGCTTTGATAATCGGGCACAAAACGGAATCAAGTCATACCTAAACACGATTTGCTAACTGAACTTCGCAACATAAATTCACCAAATGGCAATTTATCTTGTCACGCGTTATTAAATTTTTTATTTGTATTAGCTTCCTTCAAAGAGATTTCCATCAAACGAACGTTATACATTTGTCATAAGTATAGCTCATCTGCTTTTAATTAGTATCACATCTTATACTTGGATTTCACTCGTTCGAGTGAATACCCTTTCGAGCGCAATGCACCGTTCATTTCGTCTGTATATAATTCTTATATATATTCGACATCGTACAGACAGGTACATTCGTACACAGGCAGTTCACAATGAAATGAAATCTGTTGTTCTGTTTGTTTTGTAATTAATAATCTGATGCTATCCGCTTTACGAGGTCATTATGCAATCAATGATTTTTTGTTTCTTTTTAAACAGTTGAATGTAATGTAAAATTAATAAAAATTTCAACAATTTAAAGATTCTAAAGGATTATCTATTAAAACGCATAAATCCACCCGAAGGATCGAGGAAGAATAAACCGGTGAAAGTTTCGAGTAAATAAATAATTACCGTACGGTAATAAATAATTGCGGAAATAATTATAGATCGGCTACATTGGCGGACAAATTTAATAGAAGAGACAACATACGGTGCGATAGACGCGGGAAGGCGTCGACCGTTTCAAGTTACCGACGCCACACCAGAATTCTTCTTCTGTCGCTTTTACTTGACGCAAATGACCGCGGCGTCCGGCGTGTCTTTAATGGTCAACCACGGTATTCTCTTGTTTAACAAAGTTCGAACAACCGTGGTCTGGACGTAGCGCCTCCTACATTTTCGGATGAGAAGAGGATCCTTTTAAGGACCTACGACTATCGACCGAATTTTCGCGCGACGAAAAAATTGAATTCGGGAGGCGTCGCTTTTGAAATTTAACTCGAGTAAAAATTTGCGTTCGCCTCGTGGAGCCTTTTTTTATTTATTTTGTTTTATTTACTTCTGCTGAGAGAATATGAATTTCTTTTGTTTAACATCAATTTCATTTTCATCGAATCGAGTAATTAAATGCGGAATTCGACGTTCAAATTCCTTTACTTTTATCATGGCTTTTACAAAGATGCAAAAAGAAGGACAATGCTTTACCAAGAATTATGAATGCTTTTGTTAAGCAGAGACAAAAAACTGCATCGATATTGTTAATTAAATTAAAATGAATTAATGTAATAAGAATTTAAATACACGCAGAGAAAAGATTGAATTTAAAATTATGAAATCCTACGAGAGTTGATAAATTAATGATCTTTAATAAACGCTATAATACACTTTTTTTTTTTTTTTCTGTGCATACATGAAATTGCGTCGCGCTGCACGGAAACTCCTGTTTTTAACCGTGAATCATTTCTCGTTTATCTTTCTCAGTGCATGCAAAGCGAATAAAAGCTAAATAATCAAATGAAATGCAACATATGGAGGCAGTCTATACGTACAAAAAGTAACTTGATAATAAAATCAACTTGGATTTAAATCAATCTTGCGGAAATTATTTGATAATTACAAAGTATGATTCAAATAGAATGTGGTTAACTGAAATATATTTCATCGTCGAATGAAACGAAGTAAACGAGATTGTTATATTTTGGTGTCAAGATGTAATATATCTACATCTGTAAGTACGAAATGTGTCAATTCCAGATTGCCGATAGAGGAAGAAAGCGCGAATTAGAAGACACTTTACACAATGTTTACGATATTGTTGACTGGGTGCAGTCGTTACGCGGCGGCGATCGCGGGGTTCGAGGGCGCTAATAACCACGCGCGCGAACCAAGCGATCGCGATATAATCAAGACGTCGGCCCGGGCGTCTGTTGGCCGCGCAAGTGCGGCGGACGTGGCTCCGAGTGGTTTTGCAAATTAATGGCAGGACAATATAATATGGCTTATTGACCGGTCGGCCGGCGGGGGGGCCTCGTCGAGGAAAAATAAAGCGCGTAATGACGTTCGGGTGAAAGAGATAAAGGCTGGATGAGGAGGGCGACGTTTTGCGACGACGCCACAGGACGTTGGAATGCGGCGTCGTCTGCGGCCGAGCGGCCAACTTCCAAGAGCCACTTGGATGCTTACAATCAACTGGGCTTGTCCGCAAATAACACCGGAGAATGATTATGATTGAATAAGGTCCGTAATTGAGGCTATTGAGCAATTATATAAATAGCGCCCACGCAAACACACGCAGCCCGACGGGCGCACATACACGTGCGCAAAAAGCGGAGGCCGGTTATACGGGGCTGTTATTTTAGCGTTATGAAGAGCGCTCGGGAGCGGTGGCGAGCTTTAGGGTCGCCGCCGTCGTCGACGTTGGTGAGGTTAACCGATATACCGGGGCGAAGAGGGGACGGCGGCGAGACGGGACAAATTATAGCGCAAACATTACCGACGGAGTCGCGCGGGGCTTTTTGTGCGCGGCCGCGAGACCCGGGCACGTGGTTGCGCCCGAGCCACCTAACCGCCCCCCTTACCCCGCTCCTTCTTTTCGATCGGCGCGTCAAAATCGCGCGACTCTACGGTGACTCGTTAAATTGTTATTATTAGACCACATTAAGCAAAATGCAAATTCAAAAATTATCGTGCGCAGGAAAAAATGAATCTACATGACGTACAGTCACACAAATTTTTAACTTCGTTCAAGAATCATTAAGTTTTGCGATTATTTTCTTCGATTAAAACCTAACTTTGACCTGTCAAGACATTTTTTCTTGGCTTAACCACTTGGTATCTTGGATCAAGAAACTTTCCCTGGTTCGAGAACATTTGTTCTTGGCAAAACATCAAGATACATTTTGTCTTGAACCAAGACAGTTTTTCTTCACTGAATGCATCCTTTTTGTGAGTGTATGGCACAAGATCGGAATCACTTGTCCGAATTTGACTATACGTTATTCAGATAAAGCCAGATTACATCTAGACGTAACATTACATGGAAGACGTGTTGATATCGTATGGATCATGGCCGAGTTCCAGATGTGATCCGAAAATTATCCATACTTCAATATACGTGTACATATGTAAGAAATTGAATAGACTGCTAAGAACGTAAAAAAAGTCTCCAACAATCTATCTACGTACAAAAGTTAAGTAATTTCAAACTACTTGAAATTAAAAGTTTCAGAGAAAAAAGTTATTTGACACTACTAATTTTCGCGATAGAAATATTTTGTGAGAGACCCGTTTTTCCAGTGACATAACGCGATTTTTCGATATTTTTTAATGTAGTCGGATCTTAGTTGAATGTTTCGCAAACAGATCGGATATCCAAAGTGCAATTACGTTCAGATATTGAGTGATGTGACATAGAATTAGTCATACATAGTATTTCTGAATAAAAATGGCTCGAAAACGAAAGGAAAAAAGGTAATAGATTAAGCGCGGAAATTAGTCGACGACGGATAATTAAGTCGAACAGTTTCCATCTTGGCGCGTTCGCTTGGCATGCTAAACGAGCGCATCGCCACCGCGCGATCTTTTACGCGGCCCCTGTTTTTTACCCCCATTGTTCCCCCATAAGCGTATCAATCACCCCACCGGCCGCGACAATTCGACAGCCGCTTTCTCACAGCCAAAATCGACAGTTTCTCTCTAATTCATACAGCTGATAAACAATTCCATTAAAGCGCGCTGAGTATCGCGAAACAATTTTCATCCGGGTAGCAGAGTTTTCCAACAGTTTGATCGATAACGACGCCAAACTACAGACGTTCAATCAGAAAGATATACTTTCGATGGTATTTTCATACAATTGCCGGTAGGGTTAAGTTGGACTGATCAAAAATGCGGCATTCATCTTCGTCGATGACGTGCAGGCTCGACCAAAGTTTGATTGCAATTAATGGCCTTGATAGATGCGCCCGCAGTTGTAAACGCGAGAAATGAAGGAAAGAAGAAAGGAGAAGTCGATTAAGCGAAACCGTTTAGTATTTATTCTATATTGTGATCGCTAGAATAAAGTACATTTAGTTCAAGTATTTGTTAAAACCTGAATAAAATGCAGTCAGCTTCATGTAATTAATATACTTGGTTATATGTAGTACTTTTTTCAAGTTTAATCGTCTTTTGACTATGTCGACAAAATAAACGCGCGTGGAAAGAAGAGAAAGATGTAAGTTGAGGAAGTTGTAATTACGCGACGTAACGGTATTACCGCGTGGTGTAACACAACTCGAGTCCGAGGAACAAACAGTCGAATAATTTTGCTGGTGAAAAGAGTTGGCGCTTTAGATGAAGCTTTGTCACGCAGTCCTACTTATATCGTTTGACAAGCGAGCTGCGCGAGCGACACAATAGACAATCAAATGCAAGATTTGCAGCGGTGAATGAATTATTCTTTAGAAAATTTTTAATTATCGTATTATTAAGAAACCCTTGCACAGTTGAACATGGCGAGATGGCTTCCCATCTTCCGTTTCCTTCGATTGTTTTGGCCACCTTTATTACTCGAATTTTTTATCGCCAACAAAAATTCGTAAGGAGCTTTTTTCTGTTCTTATTTCAGTCTGTCTCGCTCTTTTTTCACAAGAGAGTTAATTATATGATTAATTAGTTGCCGCGGTAAAAACTGATGAAAAATCTGCATACACCGTGGCGAACAAAAGATGCTCGCATCCGTTGAATCTTTCTTTCTTTTTTCTTTTTCTTTTTCTTTTTTTTTTTTTTTTTTTCGTTTGTCCCCGCTTCAACTCATGTGTTTCCAACTCCATTAGTTTTAATCCTGGAAAGTGAACTCCTCCACCGTGTGACTCGAAATGTTCTTCTGTAGCAGAAATAGGAAGCTTAAATTTCCAACGCAATAGGAAGACTTCCAACTTACAAGCGAGACGCCGTGCAATTCCAATAATTGGTTCTCCCTCAAAAGCGACAATAAGAAAGATCGATTTGTATACGAGAAAGTCATAGTTAAATGGGTTTTGCGAATTCAAACGAGGTGTTACAATCAGTGTTTTGATCTCGCTACGCGTACAATATTTTCCGATTCACGTAATTTGCAACAATAAATTCCATAGAACCAAATTTGTTTGCATCCGAAAGTTTTAATGAGACAAGTTTTATCACTTTGATTCTTTGTAAGGTTTTAATTATAAAGAATCGCGTAAGGTTGCATTTCGCGCAAAAGCGTCATTTTTAATGAACAATCTTTTACTTTTTTGTTTTTTTGTACGCGAAAGATCTTGTAATTTGTGTTTTGATGAATTTGCAATTACATAATTTTAAAAATATTTTAAATATGTATAACGTATTATGTTTATGGTGGACAAAATTCCTTTTGATTTGAAAGTGATTAACTTATTAAATAGTGTTCATTTTATTGTCTTACCAAATCATTTCGAGACGATGTGAATAGCATCTTAATAACACTCTATTTAAAATCACAGCAATCTTTTGACAGAATGACATTTTTTGACATAAAATCTAAGAAGTATCGGCTATTAGTCACTTAACCTATCATAACCTGCCTATGATGTGCCACGTACTACACTTTTGTGAAACAAAGACGTGTTGTTTTGTTATAAAACGATTTCTTTCGTTTCAAAAAGAAGCATAAATTTGTATGCCTGGCCTCTAAAATTTGTATTGACAAATGTCTGACTAAATACATTATTACTACTTGGAACCCAGGTTAAATATTATTTACTGAAATCAAATATAATAATTTATTATTTATTACTATATTTCATTTCTAAAAATACGTTAACAGACAAAAATCGTACACATAGTTTTTTTCTTAGCCATTGCTAGCAATTGCTCTTACCAATTGTTTAAACATTCACCATATGAATAAATATAGAACGCAATTTAAATTTCATACGAAACTGTTTACAATAAGATATTTTACGAATCGTAAGAGAAGACCCTCGACACACCCTCGAACATCTTTGTCGCTTTAGAGCACAAAGTTTCAGTTTGCCTACCGCTTCCATGAAAAGTAAAACAATACCCTGAGAATTAACACAGCATTATTTCAAAACGCTATATCTTGCGGCGTAAAAGCAGTGAAACGTCTCAAACATTGGTTGGACATGCGCATCAATAGTGGTATTGTTCGTTCATGACCGAGCAATACGTCGTTGTCTAATTAACGGAATGCGATAAAAAAAGAGGCAATTTGACGACGTGTCGCGGCGCAGCGGGATTCGGTCGATCGGTTGATTAACATTGTAACGCAGACGGGAAAAAAGTGGGTGGGGCGGGGAGGGCGCCACTGGCAGTGTCACGTCGCGTTGATAGCGCGTGGCAAGAAACTGTCAAGGCGTATCAGAAAGTGCACGCCCGGATTAAAGATGAAAATTCACGGCGCTTTGCACCGCGGACGGTGTTTTCTATCGGACTGCAACATTTATAAATGGAAGCGACGGCGCCATTACTATGCAAATAGATTCGAAGTGACGCGGCGCAAATTGCTATGCCCAACTAGCTGGCGCCCGGCGATACGCCATTTAATAGAGTGTCGTTTCACCGCGCGACCTTCCCGATTCAAGTAATGAAATCGTCCGAGCGTTAACGCTCGAAACGTTTGTTCTCGCCGCCCGGCAAATCCATCACTGTTTAGCGCTAGAATTCGAACGGCGCTCCGCGATCGCAACTAATGACACCAGACGTGTCGCACCCTTTCACTAATTTGTTCGCCGAATACATCTTCGCCGGCACTCACTCGTCTTCGAGCGACCCCGGCCAATCACCGGCAAATAACACTCGCCCGGCTCTTCCGACGCGCTTTCTTATCCGTCCTTCCTTCATTTCAATTTCGTTCCTTCTCATTCGATCTTTCCTTCTTTCTTTGCGAATACGTTTTCGATTCGGTTCACTCATAAAAGTGATTATCTTCCGTCTAATCTAAAGCCAAGACTGAAATCGTCTTGAAAATCATGCGCTCGCGCAGATGCGATGCGTAAATGTGTGGCGGCGCTCGAGTCAGTTTTCTATGAAAACGTAATCCGTCTTGACCGAAGACTTTTTGAACGTAGAGTTAAAAACGTTTTCGATGAAGACGTTACAATCTCGACTAAATAATAAGATGTTTTCCGTCTTCAGCCAAGATATTCCATTTTACACACAATAGACATTTTTATGAGGGATAAAATAAAATAAAATACATTTTTATTGCAGTATCATTACTATATATGAGATAACAATTCTGCAATACAGTATAATATTTTCTATACTGTATATTTCATTTTTCTATACTGTATGATATTGTGGAGTATAGTTGCACGGCATCCGTACTTTACTATACATATAGCACTCTTTTCAATCTGTATAGCACATTTTAATAATATTTTTTTCTCCGTGTATATTTGCCGATATAAGAACTTTTTTGTATTACGCATGCACCAAAAACGCCTCCTTTTACCCCCTTGTAAAGAAAAATAGTGGTTTCATTAAGAGAAGATTTCCTATTTGACATTTTTTTGATGCAAAATAGATTTTTTTCACTTGCAATGTCACGTTGAGATAGGGAAAAGAAAATTTCGTTCGCCTTAAAATTCAATATTATACCGCAAACGATGAAATCACGGTAACATTTTTTGAATATTTCAATCTCTTTTACCTTTTATTGATAGGTGTTTTTTTGTTTGTAATCAAGTCAGTTACAACAATATTTTCTAACGAGAATACGATAGTCGGCCTAACTAGCGACGTTGTTATCAATGCGAAAAAATTCAATAGTCAGGCCTCCATTGTACAAGCGTCAGTTTCAAGCGATTAAGTTAATGGACTGCTGCACTGTTACTCATGCTGAACTTCATTGTCAGATGATTATGCTTTTTATATAATTAACTTATTACGTTAAAGTTTTACACGGCTGTTATGTTCATGAATTCTAAACAAATTTGGTACTAAAGTAACCATTTTTATGATACATTTTGAAATCATACTGGAACTTTAGTTGAATATTACATGACATACATTGTTAGTTTTATATAAAATTAAAAAAACGAAACTGAAACGATAATTAATTAATAATCGATAAATTAAATAACTTTTTGCTTTAATTAAAAGTTTACCCTCATTAAATAATATTATGTAACTCAATCTTGTCTGATCTGGGTATTAAAACGTTTCACGGAATACAAATGGAAACGTTTAATAAAGACATTTTTGTTGAAAATTTGTGAACCGTGCAAATTCGCTATTGAGGTAGAGTCCAGCGCACGTCCAGTTATTCAACTTGAAGTATAATCTTTTTAAATTATTTTAATATTCAAAATTAATAAGAAAATATTAGCAAAATAAATATTAAATTAAATTTGCATGTGTCTATATTGATTAACAATGTTATTTTACAATTTAAGTTTTTTAATTTGAAGAAATTCGATGGAATACACACGTTAGTGCCTCAGAGATTTCATACAGAAAATGCGAATTTTTTTAATTATGTCATCGTTTCTTGAAATTTTTGAAATATTGATAATAATTAGCGTAGAACTAATAATTACTCGAATACGTTGTTAAGCGGTAATACAATAAGGCTGTTAGTATGAAAAGACCCGTGCACACAGTTTTATGCCATATGAAAATTGTGTGTAAAGTTCTAGAGCTAATACAACTCACGACTTTGTTTTCGCGGCTTATTAATACTGTGGGACGGTGTGCTTATCACATAACATAATGTTCGACACTTCATTTTGTTAATATTATTCAGGAACATCGATCCTGTTACAGCATATTATTATCAGTTTACGGGATACAGGTCATTAGTTGCTTTCGTTGTAGTATAATACATAATCTTGTACACCGCGAAATTCGTAGTTCTTTGCGAAAACGGTCATTAGTTAAAGGCAAGCAAGCTCGCAAAGCCATTCTTTTGTGAATAACTACAATGGAATTATAAACGAGTAATTGTATATTCTAAACTGAAATGAAATAGTCTACCGCGATGAATTTAAGTAATTGAATCGAGCTTATAATTGAATGCAAAGCCAATAAAGTTGTAGCAACACTTAAACATTAATAACCCAATCAATGAAAGGAGTGGAGCAGAACCGCTGTAGTTTGTTTGCCTTGCTTGTTTGAATAGCCAACCTTCTAATACCTCATATTCTGTCGTTACGTGCCCTATTTTCGAGCTCCGTGACACATATTACATTTTATCTTTGATACCAATTTTCGACGGATCGCAACTCATAGCTTAGCGATAATTTCAACTGATCGAGTTTATAGCTAAAAGGAATATCGAAACAAATTACTCGATGAGATGTTTCGCTACTAAATGAAAGTTTCAAATATTTAAATAACTGTGAACAAGTATTATTCGCGTGAAAAAAGTCTAATAACATGATACTAAAATTTTGATATTGAATCCTGAATAATCGAATACAACGATATAGATCAAGCGCAATCCCCGATTATTAAAAATAATCTAAAAAAGGACATGTACGTTTCTCTCTGCTTTTATTGAATCGAACGCGTGAATTTTTAGAAGAATATTGATTTGAAATATTGTCGGTTCCGACGGAAATTTTGCTCCAGTAACAAGCCAGAAATTCGAATACGGAAAAGTGTACTCCTTTGATAGTCGATTGGACGATTTTTGGTAGGGTATTTCCGTTTGCTGGATACAATTGAAACATCTATAATACATAATTACGAAGAACAAAAAAAAAAGTAAATAAAAGCTCAACACTTGACGACAAAGTGAATTAGTATTAAATACATTTATTGTCAAAAGTAGAAATCAAATTCGCTACCAAATACTTCATTTATAGCATTCTTCTCGTTACTATAAAACTCACAATTTTTTTTTCTCGAAAACCCAATGGAGTTGAAGTTTCCTACGTTAATTAATAAACGAAAATTAATTATATATAATTTAGCAATATATTGTAATCAAAAATGGAAAAATTATATTCTCTGATATTGAAATATTCTAGCTTCTTCTTGTAAAATTATTTAATCAAAAAATACTATTATTAGTCAGAAGAAAAGTATATCGGATTTTATTTTCGTTTACTAATAAACGTTGGAAACTTCAAGAACATAAAACCCAAACATTCAACTAGTCTTTGGTACGTAATTAATTGATTATATGCCGAAGCAAATGATGTATCCTATAAAGCAGTTGTTCAAGGCATTCAAATACGTTGACTAGGACCTCGCATAATACGTTGCAAATCGGAGTTTAATACTGTTTGGCTGAAACTGAATGCAAGAAGAGAAGCGAGTGAACTAATAATTTTAGATCATAGGAGAGCTTGACATCAAATACTGGAGATGGATATGCCTCAACTACTTCAATCAGCATTGCTAATTATATCATTCCGTATTCCAATATCGTGCGAGTATCGAGAAGAAAAATCCATTAATCGAATTAATATATTCGGATTCAATTAACGACTCCGCTTCCGAATCCTCTTATCGATCACAAGCAGTCTTACGTGTTTTCTAACGCAAGAAACGTGCGTTACAAATATTGACTGCTGAAATACGTCCGTTTTTATGAATAAACGTAGCTCGCTTTTATTCGAATTTCGTTATAATAATGTACGTATACAATTCTTTATATCATAATTGTCAGTTTTCAAATGATTTGTTTGTATTTCTATCAGCTTTTTTGCCTCATCTTTTTTGCAAAATAAAAATATAGTTATTTTAAATTAATAATTAACAAAATTATTCGAATATCTTTTCATTACGCACGTTAATTTTATCGCAAACCAAAGTAAATAAAATCGAATGATTCAATCAACTTTAAAATGACAAAAATAATCATGTCTAAATCGTTTATTAAGACTTTCGGTTAAAGATGTTTATTTTGCCTCAACAAATAAAGTGAAAAGTTGAATATACACAAAACAGAGTTTTCTACAATCAAAGTGAGGTATACACGAGTGCTCTGTAGGTTTCGATGAAACCATACCTTTTTATTTCAACTGATTGTAGACAATTTCCTAATAAAGAAATGCAATAGAAATTCTCATATCTTCGAAATACTCTTTTCTTACACTTGCCGACAACATTAAAACTAAATAAAAATAAAAGTATTTCCCAAGCTATGGCGTCATCCGGAAAAAGATCTGAATGCAATACCACAAAGGGATGTTTATTACAACTCAACGCTTCGCACTTACGAGATGGAATTCGAGCCGAGTTCTAAGTCGATCGATGTCCTCGAAGTGACATCTATTGTTCTTTAAAATAATTCACGGAGAAAAATAATTTAGCAAATGGAATTAGATTATCATTTACAAATGAATTTTATAAGTTAACAAGTGTATAGCATAAATATTTTAATTTACCTAATTGAACGTAATGTTATTATAACTGAAAAACTTAAACAAGTTTTGATTATTAACGAATTGATACACTTTTTTATACCCGTGTCGCTGACAGCAAAGTACTTTCCTGTCCTAGGGCGATAAAATCCACTTTCAACACCCTCGGGTTGAAAATGATTTTTTCTGCCCGCCGGTCAGTAAAGTATTATTTCTGCCCTGACCACAGGTATAAAAAATAGTGTATCATCCTTGGGCGTAATATACTATTTATATCTTCATCCTTGCGAACGCGTATCTCCCTCGTTCCGTTTAAATTACGATTGTTTCTCGCCTTAATTGGCCCGTGCTTTGCGTTTGTAAATATATCTAGAGCCGAATTCACACTCACACACGCATGTATACTATGAATGTAGTATTTGATATATATAAAACATATATATATATATATCGGTAGGTCGGTAGCCAAGAATTCGCCATAGTACAGATTGACGCTTGGTTGCCAAGACACCGTGGCATTCAGGGGCAACCAGCTATCGCGTCGGGGTGCTTCAATTATAAGAATCTGCCAGCATCCAGTGATCCTTAATTTCGGCTCTCGCAACACTGAAAATACTCCCTGCTGTTGTAATTTGTGTTTTTTAAAGTCGCGCAGACTTTGTCACGCCGCCGTTATAATAGCTTGACAAAGCCTGGGCAACTTGAAAAAAAAAAAAAAATTTCTTTTTATTATTAAATATCCCTACCGTATGCTTTGAGGTGCTTCCTCAAAGGGCGCTGTAAACAGTTTTGAAGCGAGTCCTTTTGATCAATATTTTCAATGAAAAGACGCGTGTTTTCCACGTTAGCAAGATCGGATGGCTATTCGTGATCAATGTTGTTGGGATGTGCAATCGGACTCTTGTCACTCTCGGAGGGGTCACGAATCGGCGAGGGGATGTGCGTCGAATTAGTTGAGTGTGAAATTATTTACGCAGAAAAGATCGATTCTTTATGACGAAACACTTCATTATTTCAACAAAACAGATTAAAAAAGTAATCCCTTGCATACTATTTAAATTAAGAAAGTTATTTTGTTAACTACTTGTTTCTGTAAAAACTTTTTTATAAATAGCCTTGTTAACTACTTGTTTCCCTGAAATTTCTTATTCGTAGTATTTTTAATTTTTTAAACTTCTTAATTTAACTAGTTTGTATGAGACTACTTTTTGCAGTACACACGGGAAGAAAGTGAATCGAAAACAAATTCAATGTAGAACGCCTTTCTTTGGTCCAACAATTTTTTTTTTTTTTTTTTTTTTCGCAAAATATGAAGATACTTCAGTCGAAAAATGTTTCTTTCGCCTTATCGGTAGTCAATTATAACAGATTAATAACAATGACGGACAAACATTGTTATGATAGGAGCCATATAAGCGAAAAAATTTTTTTTCATTTTTTACATTCAAACAAATTGTAAAAATATTCATCGTATTATTGATTACAAACATCAAAAACATTGCTTTTCCCATCACTTTCCACTTAGCCTCGTGCATTAAAAATGCCATCTGCTCACCACACACAACTATTCAGTCACTGAAACTTTAATCGAACCTGCAGTTAAATCTTCGCTACTGATTTTTTCAGCGCGCTAAAGTTTCCCTTCTTTAATCCAAAAGTTCTTTTTCGCAATGATCTTGAAGTCCCTTTAAGTTCGTGCTTTACGATCGCGAACGAAAAGTGGCTCGAATTTCGTCACGCTTCCTTTTATCACTGCTGCGAATTCGTCGAGTTATGCTTTTAATTCGGAAAATTGCACTCCTTCGTTACCCGTTCGTTAAAGTGAATAAAACAAAATTGATCGCATTTTGATAACAGATTATTTCCGAAGAATCGGCTTTATCACACAGCACTGAAACGAAACTCAATAGTCATCGTTATTTTGATGATGTAATATTAAACAAGTCCGTAGAAAGAAATGCGAAATTCCCGGCCTCGGATAACGAGACGATGAAATATTTTTCTCGGCCAACATTGCAAAGAAAAATATCGTTGTAAAAATAAACAACGCGCGAAAGAGAAAAAAGAAGACGGCCGAGGGCGAGGGCCGTGCAGGTTTAATTGATTTCCCCTTTTCTTCGTCATCCACGGTATCACGTCCTTTTCCCCCGCCTTATCTACTTTCGTTATTTTTCCGATTTCTCCTCTTTTTTTTTCGACATTTCTCTCTAATTAGTATCGAGAGCTCCTTTTCGAAATTCGCAAATTGGCAAAGCAATTCGTATGATTTCACGCCGTCAAACCGATCAGCCGTGATTCTTCGTAATTGGTAACATTCGTATTCGCTCGTTGATGCCTTGAGCTTTCTGCGAACTGCGGGAGCGGCGTCTCCTCTCCGAGCCGGTGACGTTACCATGGCGCTTGGGCTCAGACGAGCCAAGATGTTCGCGCGACGCCAACATCGCCTTGTTATCTTATTTCATAATGAAAATGAAAGTCGAGCGAAATGTGCCTTCTCGCTGAACAAGACCCCGGCACTATAACTTCCAATCAACTTTGATAATTAACCCGGCATTTACGTGACATCGGAATTAACCGATTCAAATGTCGCGTTAACACGCGTACAATCGGCTTGTTTTGTTATCCCGTACACGGTGAACAATTTCACGTTACAGCTGCTTCAATTGTACTTGCAACGTAAGAATCTGAATCTATACATTCATAAAACATTTTATTTTAATTAAATAATTTCATACTTATACAATAAATGTTCACCGAAATCAAAAGACAAATTTTAATGAATCTTTATTTGTAACGTTTTTTTAATCAAAAATAAAGTAAACCTAGTATTGACTTGCATCTGATTCAAATAAATTGTTATCTAAATGTAAACACGTAATTTTGACAAGACACGAGGATAGAAGTATTTCGTTAAAACAGCAAAAAAAATTTATTTACGCAAAATAATCATTTGGTCTCTATTCAAGTTAAAAACTGTATCGTCAAAACGAAATATGGTCTTATGCTCACGAAATGGGTTATGGGAAATAATGTTTTTGTATAATCAACAAAAGAGAATATTTTGAACGAAAGAAAACGAATTCAGTTCAACTTGCTCCAATAAAATTTGTATTTTTTAAATCAACGCATTTGTTTCTGCCTATGCACCAATTATTTCATTTTATCCTCGTTTATTTTCCAGAATTTATATCTTTTACTTTTTACTTTATAATACGACACTGGTTGATTAGTTTGATGTATTGTTTTTTAGTATATATATTACTTTATATTTTGAGGTGTATCGGTGAAACTCGATCTTCAAATGAAACCGTTTTATTCATTTGACCAGTTAGATTATTCACTTCGTCAAACGATCCAATTTTTAACTCAAGGAGACGTTTGGCGACACTTTTTTCGACACACAAATTACTGACTAATAAACTCAATGGCATGATTATTCAGGTAAATTAATTTTGACGGATGAGTGAAAGACCATTGTAATCTACGTTAACCGACAATAATTCGTAATTGGAGATTAACATTAACCGTCATTTGGCCGGGCTAATGATTTAAAACCATTAATGACGACTAAAGACCGCACGTGTTTATGACACTAACGAGCTTTAACCGAAATCGTGTTAAAATTATAATAATCCTGCGGTTCAATGCTGGAACGAAATTTAAAAATGAAACAGTAAGCTGTTCCTCTGGCGTGGCCAGAAATGTAAGCAACAAAGATATTAAAATACAATTATTGGAAATAACGAGAGAAAAATGAAAAACCCCGGCCCGTTGTTTATCTTTGATCTATTGTCTATTTTTGATCTAATTATCCGACTACGTTGCGCTTTTCTTTTCCGCCAATTCATTTGCTTATATCAAACCATCAATGACGTAGAATCATTGACAAATAACGGCAAACGTAAACAATCCGCAAATGTTGATTAAATAAATTTGACTGCACGTTTATTTGGCTGCGACGTTCCATTTTCAAGCGGCCATCGATGATACTTATTGACTCAATTGTTATAACTAATAATAATTGCGATACATTTACCGTTTCGTTGCTTGTTGCATTTCAATATATTATTTGATTCAACACAATCAATATTCGATAATTGTTAAGTATTCGATTATTAGGTATAATATAACAATAATATAATAATTTTTGTACTCTAATAAAGTTAATTTTAAGCTTATCAAATAAATATTTTTGAAAATGCAGACGTATATGTTTTTTTCTGGTTTAGTATTTCAATTCAAGAATTTCCTTTTTAAATGATACTTTTCGTCACAAGAAAACAACATTTTTTAAATGCTGTCAAGGTGTTCACACGCAGAAAAAAGTTACAACAAAAATTACCATAAGTATTGGAGTCCAATGACAAAGTGTATAGAACATTACTATATCATTAAACTAATATTTTCTGTTTAATATAGTAAAATGTCCTAAAAAATTACTGTACCATGTAATAAAAGTTAGTACAAATGATGTAGTCAAGTTTTAAACATTGCACTTGATATCGTACTGCTCCAATAATTTGTGGTAATTTCATTAAAGAAAAAATTATTTATTATTTTTATTTTAACATGGAATATTGTGTTTTTTCTTGCATTTTAACATTACAAATAAGTATCTCGTATGACTGTAATCAAGGTAGGAGCTTGGAAGAAGTGATGTCTGGAAGTTTATTTGTAACATGAGCGTTCACTCTTGCCACCGGGGAGATTGGCGAAAGGTGGTGTGATTTGGCGCTATCTTGGGGTTGTTGTTTGTTGCGTTAATGCCTAATTAACAGAAGCCGTCGTGCTCGAGTTTCCTAGCCAACGTAAAATCGCATGCCTTCGCCGATTATTCTCACTTTACTCTATTTACTGTCGAATATCTTTTTACTTTCGCGCCGAGGTAAAAAGTCCGAAGATTCTGTCAGCGGTCAACTGTGGTTTAAAACCCGTTCTTATTAACTCTCAAATTAAAAATATAAATATCGCGTTACAGTCCGTCGGTGGCGTCAAGTTACACGGGAAAATACAGCTTTTCAGCGGTACAGTAACTGAGATTTCAAACAAAAAATTACGTCAGAAATTAGAGTGCCAGTAAAATACGTAGATTCTGTTAACCGCATGGCAATTATTTCGTCAAATTTTTCGTCGTGTTTAAGTGCGTTTAAAAAGACCTTACAGTAAGGACTAACAGACTTTTCAGACTTTATTTACTATTACTTTCTAGAGGATATTTACATTCATTAAGTTTTGCTTACTTACTTTTGTTAAAACACAATTAATTCAAATGTAAAACTGATGTATTACATTTAAATTGACATTACATTTAAACAGACTTTAATGACATATTTGAAATAAATGTTGCACCATTTTATGCATAAATGATGTGTTGAATATGAAATATGCAAAAGAGCGGTATTAAAAGGAAAGGATACTTACTGCCTGACTGAATACAGATACATTCTACTTAACTGTTTAGAAGATTGATAAAATCAAGTTAACTTTTTTATACATACTTTAAGTAATCAAAAAAGAAATATATTTTCATTCAACGTAATTCAGAACATCAGTTTACAGATTTTCTCTTACATTAATGTTAATTGAAAAAATGAAACTTTTTTTGTAAGTACTTTTTAGTTAGTACGTATCGTATACCATTTATATACTGTCGTTTTGCGAAAATCCTTCAATTAATGAACAATGGATCTTTTGGTAAATCACTAAAGGCACATACACACTTGCCGACGTCTCTAAACTAGAATTTAAAGTTAGGATTAAAAATCTTATTAAAAAGTCGCAGTTTAAATTTTGATTCTCACAAATTGAACGCATTTTAGAATTACGGATTTCTGACTTCACACTGGATTAACCTCAATTTAGGAGGAAAAGCTAACGACACGGCGGTGAAAAACTAAAAACAAAACGTAAGATGAAAAAAGGGAAACGATAATTTTTATGTTACTAAAAAATAGAATTGACCATTTTTTATAATATACTGTTATTGAATAATGTATTGAATAATCTATCCGCAAAATTATTGCATCGTAATAAGCCATTTTTCAGTTCAATACGAAACAAATTCACTTTTTGCAACTTGCGTACAGAAAATGGTCCTCTTTCATGGCTATTTTCTATCCAAGGACATAAAAGTCACTTTTTTCGCTCTAAGGCCGAAAAGTACCAACTTTTCACAAGCATGAGTTTTTTTACAAAATTTGCTATGAAGGAGGAAAGTTCGTAATCATCGACGAGTGGACTTTCAGCACGATACAAAGCTGAGTATTGAAAATTCACTGGTCGGAAATCATCCTTTTTCCGCCCCCGTCGCAGGGCATGCTATTGCGGCAGGATGCACGTTACGAAAAATAGCCCTTGATGCACAGACGCCAGCGCCCCCGTATCGAAATATACTATTTTCAACGTCGCCTCGATAAGATCCTTTCCTATTGATTTTCATTATTATCGCGTGTTGTATAGCAAATCGAACGTCGTGTATCATTTCGAAATCTTGTTTCGTCGAAGAAAGCTCGGGCAAAAAAGGTCGCGGAGCCTCCTGAGGGAAGAACATGTCGACGGCCAGTCGTTAACTTTACGCTCCGTTGCGCGGCAAGGCGATGTCGCTGGCAGAACGGCAATGCTAACCTGCAACACGCAGCAACATGTGAGAACACTTCCCCGCTCCCCGCGCGTCCCACCCCTCCGACCCCCGCACGCTTAATAAAATATTTCTCTCCGCTCGGCAATTCGTCATTACAGACTTTTCATCCGCGAAGCACCCACTTTGTTGTTTACGTCGCCATGGCGCGTTTCATGTTTCCATTATTTTTATAATGCATTTCATTATGAACCGAGCCATCGCTGCACGGATACGACGGCTTTTAATATTATTTCCACCGATGCTCAACAGGGCCATCAGCGGGCCGTGGACGGTAAAAGTGATTTCTTTTTTGTTTTCGTATTTTATGAAAAAAGCGCGCGCAAAATGGAAGTGCCGTCGCGACCGACGAGAAACGGCCTATTGCGCTACAATGTGGATAGTTAAAATGTTACAGTGGCGAATTTCAGTGTCTGGGCATTCAATCTATAAAGTCCGAATTGTAAGATTCATTTTGATTCATCGAGAAAACTGCTTCAGTGGATCAACAAAATTATAGAAATAACTGTAATCAATTATGATATTACCCGTTGACAATTTGTTTAACAATGTCAAAGAGAATTTATTGAACTTAAAAATATGATGTTGAAATAACGTTTTTAATTTTAAAGTGATATTTTTATTTACTGTTATGTTGAAATCTTCAAATGTCAAACTGACCATTTCTTTAATTTTAATCCACAAGAGAAACGGTTTCTCATTTTTATTCAACATTTCAATGTTAACGTTTGACTCGTTATTGTTGTAAGGTAAGCTGCGTGTATGTTTAACAATCAAACGTTAATTTTACTTCGCAGCTTTGATATTATTATTTAAAATAGTTTAAAGCGGTCATTTTTGTTAATTTTAATTAACAATGAATCATCCAACAATTTTTAAATTGATAATCAGGCTTACTGATTGTATTAAAATCTTAGAATTTAAAACTGATGAAATGAATGATTACGTTGGTCTGAAAAAAGCACGACATTGTTGAAACGTATGCTAGAATTATTCGAGATTATTCCAGTCTCATGTCAGAATCTCTTGATTAATTAAATTCGTTTTCGATGCAAGGGTAGATTTCATTTCTTAATGACTTGAAGAAATTTCATAAACAATAGAAATTAGACACTCGTACATTATATAAGCTCTATTATTGCATTTCCAATCACCCCCAAGCCGTCGTCTCTGGCGATGGAAAAAAAGCGGGAGGAACGTTTTAGTGGTAGCAAATAATGGATCATTCGTGTAACCTTATTGCTCTCCTACCGTGTTAGGCATTAGTACCTTATCGATTTTCCAGGACAGCATTGATATAATAATGTTATAACTATGCAATACGATAAGCTACATTATGATACGAAATAATAGCTGTGTAACTTTACTTACACACACGGATCTATGCACATTGTATGTATTTACAATATTGTATGCGATATATAATACTGCCAGCTACTTGCGAAGAATACAGCTTTAGACGAAATTATTAAGCGAAATGAACTTTAATAATAGATTATTCATGCAAAGGTACTTTACTTTCAGAATTAAATACAATATTGCAAAAAGAGAAATTGACAATAACAATGAATTGAGATTAATAATAACAAGGGACTTTAAGAATTAAAGATAATAATTTATCCTACAAAATTACGTAAATAAATAAAACGTGAAAAAAATTATTGCTAAATGATAAAGAACATTATTTAAAAAGTAAAAGTATATTTCAGTAGTAGTCTTCACTATAAAAATAGTAATCTTCTTAAACCTTTCAACCAATGTTATTTCAGATCAAAATCATTTTCGCCTTACTTCAGGTTAGTGTTTTTCAAAGTCGTCAAAAGTAGCTGACAGTTAATTCAACGTTAAGAAATCATTTCTCATGTTTATATGTATCAAGGATATTTTGTAAAAAACCAACTATTATATCGCCGTTCAAAATCATAACTTCTAAAATCGAACTACCCGTGTTCAATGACAAATCAATTAAAGTAAGTCTTGCATATATAAAAAACGTATGGGCTATATACTATGTATAATGTATAACCCATGTAAATTCTAAAGCGTTTCCATATATAAATTTTTATAATCTTATAGATTCTAAATACATGCATATATACTTCATGTATCGAGTCGTAAGCACCTATACCCATGACAGTATCTATGCTATGTTACACATCTGCCAATTTTTTTGTATGATTCTTACATAAAAGTTTACAGGTGTGTGATATATCCGAGTTACACCAATTTCAAGTATTTCTATGTCAGGTGAGTGCATGTCAGCGAATCAACTTATTAGACATATTCGTTTACTTCACAAATTCATCTTATTCTTCATCGTGTAAAACTAACCATCAATATCCGTGACAGATTTGATATACAGCTGAGTTAGGAAATCATGTAAATATACCTTGTTTTACATGCGCTCATCTTGAAAAAAAAAAAAAAAAGAAAAGAAAAAAATCCATCAGCATTGAAATGTTTACGGTTTAAATAGTTATTATTTATTAATGCGATAACCATTGCAACAAGTGGCCTGTTTATTATTAATGGCCCGAGGCGCTCGGCCGTGGGACTCGCCGGTAAATTATTCAGTCGATGCCAAAGCAAATGAATAGCTCGGGACGAGCGAATTTGAGCCGTCTCCGGTTTCGCATCTCACGAGAACGTGGCGACGCGATATCACGTCACCGATATCACGTACTTGAATTTTTTTTTTCGCCTAAAGCATCGATGAGTCCCATAATTATGTCGAAATGCATTTGTTCATTCTCCTAACTGAAGTATATTGTCAATCAATCTACGGTATAAAAGCAATCTGAGCTCCGATCGACGGGGCGGCGGGATCCCGCGGGGCACACAAAGTGTGTACCTTACGGACAGACACGGACGGATAGACCGGCGCGGGAGAAAGCAAATGGAACGGAGCACAAACAGATCTCCTTCGCGCTCGCCGGGCTTCGTTTCTTTTCCTCCGATCCATATTGCTGTCTCGCCGCTTTCCTTTTTAATTTCTACAATACACTTTGCGTGTTTACCTCCACGGCGAGTTGAATTATTTGCGCCGTTATCGATGAGCTACGTTCGTTAATCAGGGGCCATTATTTGGATTCGCCCACCTCCCCCCCATTCACCCTTTACACCCCTTTCCATTTGTTATTGTTGTTACATTTAGCGTTCTATTTTGAATGTGTGCAGTTTGCTATTCGCAACAAGATTTAGCAAAGAGAATATAAAATTCTTATATTATACGAATTTGCATTTGAATTATTTATGTTTAATAATTCTATTCATTTTCTTATCCGGCTTTTTTACTTAATTAGCGTAAAATCATTTCACAGACAATTTTTTTTCTCCCTATAACGACACAACAGTTGAATTGAATCACGTTCTTTATTTTCCGCGCGGCATTTCAATGATTTCGTGCCTTTAATTTGAACGTTCAAGTTCGCGTTTACGGCAAAGTAAAGTTTATAATTGAAATATCTGTTACTTCATTTGCACGAGCGAGATGTAATTTTCACTTCTTAAAGCTTCCCCTAAATAACATCTTCAACATCCGCAATAAAAGTGAACAATAACGTTAAAATACAACCGAAATTTATCCGACATAAAAGTCTCGAAACTTGACGAAATTAAATCAACCGCTTTCGGAACGAATCAATCTTAACTGCGACCGCTACGTTTTTGCTTTAATTGTATATACATTTTCATTTTTAACGACTTAAAATAAAAAAATCTAAATTCAAGTTTTTCTCAAGTCACAATAAAAGGTAATCCTTTTAACATGAAATGAAATAATTAAATCATACCAAACATAAATAAACGTTTGTCAAATAGAAAAAAAATTTAGAGTATGATTTTTTAAATAGTAATTATATAAATAATATTCTCAAAAAAAAAAGTGAATTTGTGTTTGAGAGGAATATATTTACACGCATTAATTCTATCGAAAAATCGTGCGTATTTTGAATGCGTTTGCACACTGAGAAAAATTTTAACCTGTATCAGTTGTTATCTGATAATAACTGCAGATTTTCTGTTGGCACAACTGGAAAAATAGTAAATTTATCTGAAAATCAGTTGATTGAACTGATTTTCAGTTATTTAATTTGACTAACTGAATATTCAGTTGATTTAACTTCTTCGATTTTTCTGAGTGCAAAATGGTCAGTTATGTTTAAAATCAAATCGCGAAAATCAAGAGCGAAATAAGAGACAATTGATTAATGTTTATTTTTTGTAAAATGATTAATAAATTATTTTGCACTTGCACAATTTATGTTTCATACATTTATTTTTGAATAGTTTTATTTTCATCTATAATTTGCATTGCGTATGCGGACATGATTTCAACCTCTACATGTAAATGAAAACTTGATTTCCGTGTTGATGCTCATAGGTGCAACAGCATTTGAAAGGAAAGTTCGACTTCATTTATTTACTCGTATTTGCAACACCATATTCCACCTGAAATTGACTCGGAAACTTTGCATTTTGAATTATATTTTCTGCAATTATTTAATTCAGACAGACAATATATGAGAAAATAAATCATCAATTCTGCGATGTTTTAAAAACAAGGAAAGTTAAAACAAGAATAGTGAGTGACAAAGAATTATCTATCTATTCAAGTCTCGAAGCGCACATTGATTTTATAATATATATCTATATATATAAACTATGAGTAAATTTTTATTTAATGAAAATATACGTCATTTTTTTTTATTCTCATTGTTAGTTAATTGTTTCCTTTTTTTTTAACCACGCAATACAAAACTACATCGAACGGGCACGAAAAAGCCAAACTCCGGTTAGTTATTTTATAGACCATTAAAATTTTACGACAATTCAATTTGTATTACCCCAAACAGTTGTTTACGTCGGCCTTTGTTATTCGAACTTATCACTCTAGATTAAAACATGATTTTTACAATGAATTTTAATGCGCATTCGTTGAATTTAAATGGGGTTTTAAAAAATCATTCCACACAACGGAATCCGCAAATGCGAGTGATATATTCACTTCGGACCGAGAGGACAAATGCAAATTTGAAATCCCAGTTGTATTCGCATGTTGGTCAGTTGTAAAAATGAAACTCGCTGATCATTGATCATCGAACTGTGATCCAATCAATTTTACATAATTTGTTTTTGAAAAACACCGGCTCGATTACGAGGGAATGAGAAAAAAAAAGGGATGACGGACGGAGGGTGAGGGATCGAGGGGAAGGGGGTCAAAGGAGAAGTGACCTTTGGTGTATTCCGACGAACGAATAGTGGTCATATATCCGCGAACCATGTTACGCGCGTCCATCGGGCCGACCCTTGGGATACGAGTCCCATCTTGAGGTTTGGACTAGCGGAAAATGAAATATCGGTCCAAACGTAATCGTGTACAGATGAGAACCGTATAAATATGTGTATAAGCAAGTTTACGAGCGTAAAAGGTCTCAAGATCCAGGAGAATGGCCGGCTAAAACTTCTCAACAACGTCGCAGATTGCGGGGATAAATATTGGTCGACCACGACGATTCGTTACTTTTCAACAAAGACCGCGAAATTAATCATTTCTCTCCTCTTTTCCCCGTTTTGTCCTCTTTTCATCTCTTTATTTAAATTTTTTTTTAAATAAAATATACTATTAATTATCATCTTGTACGCTGTTAAAAATGTAAGACCCACTTTAAAATAATCCTTTATATGAATTTTCGTCAAAGCATTTAACGGTATCAGCACCAAAAACTTTTATGCTTTTCATAAATATTCCTTTTTGCAGTTTCCAGTACGTAACTGAAATACATATTATATAGTTTATTCCGTAAAATGGGCGTGATAAACGTGTCGTTAAAATTGATCAACTCTTTAGCAAACTTTTTTTTTACGTTTCATCATTTTTTCGAAACCATGAATGGTTAGTTGGAATTAAAGTCACCGGATCAGTTATTTTTAACTAAGCAGTTTTAAAGTTTACTAGTAATCGTATAATAAATGAACTTTATGTTGTAAAATACGAGATTCCCGTTTTCAACAACATCTAGCGCGGCACAAAAAACAATACCACCCACCGTTACCACTCTCTCGATGTACATTAACCCAATTGATTAGTACTAATTCCACATTGTTAATCCGCATTGTTCCACGCTGAATTCGCATTGTCCAATGCTAATTTAGCATTGAGTAAATACGACACTACGGATGCTAAATGCGCTGCCCAATAAATCAACATCAAACGCGACGTAAATTTAACCATCGTGCTTTCTTTTCGCAGAAGAGATATCACGGCTTTCATTGGTTTTTCCCCGCGCCGCGGATTCGCACGCCGATAATAACAAGAATTGGCGTTGCGTCAGCGGCAAAGCGAAATCGCGTCGCAGAGCGTTTCAATTGAGACCCGCTTTCGCTAGATTTATAACGTTATAAATACTAGCGGTAGTCTGACATTCTGATGAAAACAGTTATTCTTTATCGCCCGGAGGCAGCTCTCCGCACAAACGTTTCCCCTTTTAACCCTTCGGGCGAGATTAAAGCGGACTTGTGCTGAATTATCCGCCAACAAGAATGAAATTTGATGCGATGAATGCTTGATTGAATGAATGCTTTTATATCGTAATATGACAACGCGGGGCATAAATTTCTTCATGATATCCAATTTTTAACTCGTTATTTCGCCCCGACAACACTAATCCAATGAAAATATCATGTTTACCGCGCTCGATCATTTCATCGATGACGTTATCGTGTTTGTGGCATTCGTGTAAAAAGTTTTCGTTCGAAAGCGCGACATCCATTCCAGTTTTGATACTTTTGAAGTGCTCATTTGCGAAATTAATCCTTCAATCTCTTTGATCTTTTATTTTTGTCGCGTTTGTCTGGAAATCCGTCTTTATCTTTGTTGCAGTTTTTCGTTTATAGCAAGGTTATGATTTTGCGTCGACGGGCAAGCATATATAGAAAACAAAAGGATATCTACTTGTCTTTAGTACACTTCCAACCACGTCAAGTAGTATTTATTAATGTAAAATGGAATCTGTTAACGGATAGTGGTTGATGATGTCATAACACACTACTCATGTCGAAAAAGATAGAAAATCGTGACTTCCAAAGATAAACAAAGGTGTCAAAAAGAAACTGTTGATTTCTTTCAATCTTGTTTATCTTTAGAGGTCACAATTTTCTGTCACCTTCGACACTACACTGAGAGAAAAAAGAAAGTAAAAATTACAATCTTTCTAACAATTTGAGGACATGAGTCTTTTAACATGAAAACTACTATCAAAAAATAATGAAAACTGTAACTTATCTACATTATTCCGTCATATTAAGTTGAGATTACTTTTATTATTGATAGTAGTTTTCATGCCGAAAATCTTATGTCCTCGAACTGTTAGAAAGATTGTAATTTCTACTATTCTTTTTTCTCTCAGTGTACTCAGTAGTGTGTAATGGAACGACTCAGTGGCGTTAAGAATTTTCCGTGTATTATGTCGTTGCCTTTCGCCAACATAATTAAACAATGCATTATTCGTTCAGGTACGAGTAATACGTACGCCGAAAATGCGAACAACGGAAAGGCGAGCCGTGTCGCCATCTTTTTACGAATAAAGTTACAGATAATGGATCTCTTTCTTGCAGAGGGCGTGAATTATCATTCGCGGACGCGAGACCAGTCGTAATCCAGAACACTTGTGGAATAAGCAATCGTTCGCGGTTATATCCGACGTTATTATGGCCGCGCGCAGGTACGCCACCCTTATATCGCTATTCAGGCGAATTAAAAGCACGGATAAACCTCCAGGCGATACAATGACCGTCGTTCTTTCAAACTGCTCCAAGCCGAATACGTATAGCGGCGGATGGTATTGCCTGATTAATGGTTTCCTTTCGTTTCCCAGGGTATTGCGAAAAGGGGTAAAAAAGGAAGACAAAAAGGTAAAAGTCGACGAAGAGCCGGCGAACAAACGACGAAGATGAAAAGTCACTTTGTCATGCCACAATCGAGTGACCGCGATTTCTTCAACAATATTGGAGCGTGTCAATTATGCTTGAAATTAAGAATCAATTCCCCCGATAAGATACAAGGATAATGTCGTCTAAATGACGGATTGTCGAAGAATCAATTCATGCACTTTGTTATTGTTCCTGTTTCTTAATATCTGCGGTATACTTTGAAAAATTAGTATGTAAATATAGTCAAATATATAGGGGATGTTACATTTTTTTGCGGATTACTTTCATTAAAAGAACATAAGGGCGTATTAATTCGAAATAAAGCAAACAGTTCTATGTATTTGTTTTAATTAACGTTATAATTTAAACTTAGGTAATAACCTAACCAAATCGTGGATTGTCTCAACGATCAGATTTTGTCATATTTGTAATCACTGAAGTGACTCATATGTTTTCGACATTATAAAATCATTTCACAATTCGAAATAAACATTAATTATCAATAATAAGTGGTTTTTCAAATTTCGTTACCAGATTTATGGCATAAAGATATTGGACCAGTGTCCTCCCGATTGAAGAACTAAAATTATTGATCTGATGACGTTTTTTTCTTCCCATGCAAGTTATCTAAAAAATATTGTTATAAAAAATTCACATTCAATGTTCGCACATTCATGACCGTATTTCCTTGACTTCATTAAATTATACAGAATTGTCTGACTACTAATGGGTATCTTAAATTAGATTGTATGGAAAATTAATAACAATAGGGAAAAAAACGTTGGCGACGCTTTGTATGAGCAATATTTGATCCGACTTGGAATGTTTGATTCAATTGCAAGCGAAAAAAGTTTGACTGAACAAAGTAGATTTTTGCAGTTTTCCGAGGAATTGTATTCAATTTTGATAACGCAACTGAGCAAGATAAGAGTCATTTTTCGTGTCTTGTTATAATTCAATATTTCATGAATAGTTGATCCGGTCGAGACGGTAAATACTTGAGTATGTCCGAAATGATATGTTCTTTCGCACACAGGTGAACGACGACGTAAATATATTACACATATCTATATATATACATAAAACACGACCAACTCGGTGATATTATTTAAATGCAACTTCAGAGCATTTAATTTCTTTTTTGCAATTGTAAATGACACATTTGCATGAGTTTATACTGCAAGATTATATTATAACAATAAGTTTAAATTTAAACCACACTCGTATTTTTTAATCATTGTGACTGTCTTTTGAAAAATATATGAAATAAATGACAGAATAAAATATTGAAAATAAATTTTCAGTGGCGTTTGCGTCAAACCTTTTTTTTTTTTTGACATAATATTCGTGTTATTTTTAGTGGCGATAATTCGCAGCAACATTTAAGGCTCGATTTTATGAATTCGCAAAAACGCAAGGCCGACTCCGCACTGTATTATAAAGTCCGGCATAGCGAATTCCCCGGAAATCTGCGCCATTGAAATAAATTCACGATATCGCTTGCACGCTATCTTACATTCACTTCGCCTCGCGTTTCTTCACAGATTCATACGGCCATTTCTTTCTTGTCATTCTTCTCGTCTGCACATACGAAAAGATGTACATGAATCGTCGTTGATGGTCGCGTTCCATAAGCTTTACAGACAATGCCTCCGGAATACGTAACGCTACATTTCCTTTAGCCGCTTTATATTCACGGACATAAAACGCGAGGGTGGGGGAGGAAAAGAGCTTCATAATTGAAGCGACTGGAAATTTAATGAAATTAGCAGATTTATGTTTTCTGCAAATGCCCTTTGTCGATAATCACTTTTCCTTTTTATAAAGAAAAAAAAACACCTTCTTTTAATACATCCTAAATATATACCAATAAACAGATTTTTTCGGGGTAACAATTAAGTTTACTTACTGATTATTTTTATTTGCTTATTTTAAATTGCAAACGCGAAATTTTCACATATTTATTTCAATCTCAATTGAACGCATTTAATTAAATTCTGCGGATTATTTTAAAATTTAAAATGATGTAAGTATTTAATTTTCACGATTCGCTAGTTCCAGAAGTGTTCCTTCCTATATATTAGAAAAATTGGTAAATGACGTTTCTTCTCTAAATGATGTTATCGATGATTTTAATGGGAGTAATCCGTAGATAGGTACAAAATAATATATCCATAATGCAAACATCGCAAATTAGGTCAAACTTGATATTTTACCAAAGAGATAAGACCAAATTGTGTTCTTGCTAAACCACGTTCCCAAATTAAGTATCAAGAGGAAATCGAATTACAAGAAACACCATGTAGTACGTTAAAATACTGAAATCAAAGTTGTGTCATATATATTTGAAATAAAATTTAATTAAAAGAGCGAAAAAGTGACAATGTTGAAAAAAAAAAAAAAATAAAATCATGTTATGCATTATAAGCCATTTTTTGGACCAAGCAATCTAATTTTTGAATGAGCGCTAATGATAATGTTTCTTTTTCATTGCAGATTCTTCTACCTCTACCATTTTTCCTTTTACGCGTACCATTACCGATTCAATGGACAGTACAGCAGCCTGGCTCTGATGACATCTTGGCTCTTCACCGAGGTAAGCACAATGGCCGTCAATAAGCAGATACGCATATTTAACGCTAAACATTACCATGAATTTGGATTAAAATTAGCGCTGAATTGAATTGCAACACCGGATAACGAATGAGCGCGCGACGTTAAATCTATCTCATTAAACAGTGGAAAATCCCTTGGATTATCGACGTCGAAATAACTATAAGCTCATGCGCATTCACCGTGCCTGACAAATCCAATTATTTAAACCAGTCGAATCGTCAGGTCCGTAGTGTTTACGTAATTTTCTTAAACCGACGTCCGCGTGTAATGTACCATGAAGTGCCGACTGACCGATTATATCTCCAACAATCTCCCCTCCTATCCCTTCGTAAGTTTTGCAGTTGGAGGAAACGATTTTGTTGCATCGAGGTAAATCATTTGAGTATTATTGTCATTGAAAGAACAAGTGCTTCGATTTGAGACATTTTTGATGTATAAAACATTAAAAGTGTCTTTAGTTTAAGTCAACTGAGTCTTTCAAAGTCTCAGACATAAAAAACGTTTGAAGTTGTAACACTATTTCTTTGTAGTGATCGAAACCAAAAAAGTATGTTTATTCGTTTTCCGGAAACGAATTTGCAAACGATGTGCATAAAAATCAGTTTTTATTATTTTATTAAAGAACGAAGAATAAATATTGAAATATTTATTAGTTTTAATGTGTTTCTAAAAAAAAATTTGCGTAAAAAATAACGAACGTTTCGTTAGATTCTGCTTTTCAGGAAACAAAGTTTGTACGAAAAATTTATTGTACACCTCCAATATATTTCATGAAACTTTAAAGCAACTTTATCGGCTTATGTATTCTGGATTATTTTTACATTTTACTTAGCTTAAAGAATTCATACCCATAAGTAAAATTTTGAAACGATGCTGCGTAAAACGATGATACAATGGATATAATCAATCTTCCTTTTACAAATAATTTATACGAAGGAAAATCGAATTATTAGTTTCTGTACATAATCCCGACTGATTATTATTTTTTTCTTTTCATTGCAGTAAGTCGATCTTAGAATGTACTTCTCAAAAATTTCTTTAGAATGAAATTTACTTTTTCAATATACGAATCGTTTCCACTAATTATTATGCTGTTCATACTGTCACTGTTTATTAAATAATGTGATTATTTGTCAAAATTATAACTTCATGCATTAAATTATAGGCTATTTTTACGTATCATAGTAGAAATGTGGTAGAATTTCTTGCACCGATAAATAACTATTAGATGATTAGGTGCAAAGAATGTATTGTGTGATTTAAAAAACAGCATTACAAATAGACAAATAACATTTAGAAATATTTTAATAATTTTGTATAGAATTTCATGTATAAATTTCACAAACATGGTTTAGTTTTAACTTAACTTTGCTCTTTGAAATCATAAATCAAGTACTAAAATTTTGGACCACTTCAATCCAAGTTTGCGATAAAACGATTACAAGCCTCATCGCAATTGCGTGCTGATCAGATTTCTCGCGAATATTCATAAACTTGTCAACGTGGCTCCGCGGTGCTGATTGGCTACCAATGAAATCAATAAGCATTAAACTTGAACGTACAATTCAGCGTGTCAGCCTGTACAAAGAACAGCAATGCAAAATTAAAAAAAAAAAAACGAAAGGTAAAATGAAAAAGAAAAGGAGAAGCAGAAAATGTTTTATACAAAATCTTTCATCAAACGTTCCATTTGCCGGACGAAAATTAAAATTTACCACTTTCCAAATCTCATTTCTTATCGTCACGCCTCGATATTGGACGGTGAGAAAAGCGAGAGAGAGTGAGAGAGGGAAAAAAGATGACAGGAAAAAAGGACAGCGACGTGAAAGGAGGTCGCACTCGCGTTAAAGCAATAAATGAAAACTTTGTCCCCTTCGCCGACGCCCACTTTGTCCTCGTTAGCGTCATGTAAAACCGACTAAATTTACATCGATCGGCAATCATTTACGGTAATATGTTTATAAGAGAATCGAAGGCGCAGATGCCTCGAGCGATTTCTGCAGGAACCCGGCGGATTTCCCTAGCGTGCGTCAAAGTGCAGTTGATTATATCCGCGTCCTAATTATAATGCACCAGAAACGCCCGACGCAGATAATTACCGAAGACGTAACGATATTGCCTTAATTATTTCTATTTCGAGCTAGCATCCTAAGCTGCGCGCAGGGGGCGAATAAAAAAGGACGAAGGGGGAAGAAGGGGGGGGAGAGAAAAAATCGTCGTATTGATTCACTGTCAAGATAGTTAGAAGATAGAGAATCTTTTTTCCGTGCGTCACAAACAGATGTCGGGTTCTCTCGTTGGCTCTCCTTTTTTTTCTTTCCCATGTAGTCGAATTCCAATTTTCAGAATGAAGAGTCCATCAATTGCATATGCATGCAATACGTCAAGCTTAACTGTTTCGACTGGAATGCGTGATCCCGCTTTTCGTGCCTACGACTTTTCATCGCAATCTTTAAACGTTTTACAAGTCGTTTCCTTTGTTTTTAGTACCGTATGAACTGAACATGCACTGTAGAAAGTGGGATGATCGAGGGACTTTGACATCACCAAAAGTGTTAATTCTAACAACGGAGTAAGAATCGACATTTTTGAAAGTAAAATTCCCTCACACTGATGCTACATTTTTTACAGTGTAAATTTACGAATGTTAACATTCGCATGGATTTCACGTCATAAATAACACTCATATAATAAAATACAAATGTTGTTAGAATAACTCTATTAAATTAAATCTGTTTTCTTTTTCGTTTCAACAAAACACTTTTAATAACTTAAATAACGACCAAATGATTTTGTTGAGTGAACACAATTTTTGCAGTTTTTCTATTTTTATATGTATGTTCTATAAAAGAAAACATTTACGTGTTTTTCTTTTTGTAAAAAGTGTTTTCAACAAAGATATTGCCTTCATGTAACGCGTTTGCATGTAATATTTTGTACTTCGGTTTCATTTTATTTGAACATTTACAATGAAAAAAATAAAAGATGAAAAAGATATAATAACACCTGTAGTAGGAATGAATATTTCACACCAAATTTGAGTTTGTCGAATATCAGATTGAGCAATGTTTGGTATTAAATATTCATGTAACATAAATTATAGTTACATGAGTTTCGAATAATGAGCCGTTTTCAAATGTAAAAGTATGAATAATGCAGTTTTCGATAAATGTAGAGATTTTCTTCGTTGCAGTTTAATAATTTAAGTTAAAATAAGACTTTGATGATTTTCCTCTTACACTGAGAAAAATATTTTGTTGAATCAACCAAATTTTGGTTGAAACAACTAAAGTATACAATTGATAATTGACCAACTGTATATTTGGTTAAATTTACTAAATGGACTTACAAAATTAGCAAACGACATGCGCAGATGGTTTGATAACTGTGAGTTAAAACATTTAACCAAGTGATTTGATTGAATCTACCAAATCTTTTCTCTGAGTATTCAGTGTAATTATTGTATTACTTGTAATACTTGTATTATCCAATTAAATGGCTCTGTGGAGTCAGATCTGTGTAAATGGCGCGAAATTTAATAAAATAAAATTGATTATTCTAAATAATGTATAAAGCTAAAAAACAAAAAATTTGAATTTGGTAGCTTTAATTTGAAAAAAAAGTGTTTAATAACAGAATTCAGATAAAAACACGCGCACAAAGCGTGTGCGTTTCCCAGCATATCGATAAAAACAATGATAATCATCATCATCGTCATTATATAGGTAAAACAATAACTACAATAACAGAGTATCATTTTTTTTCCAAACGAAAACGAAATATCATATTTGATTGCCGGAGCAATTGGAATGACAATCGTGAAAACGAGGATAAATCATTATCGAAATACGTGTTTATGTCACGCAATTTGACGGCTTGAAACGTGATAATTATTGATGATTGAATGTTTAAAAAATATATTGTTGAATGTGTCTTGTATGAAATTCTATATCCACGGTTATGAGATTGTGTTTAAACGCAACGCGATTTGAATAACTGTATACGCGGACGAGCGTGTTTTCTCTTTGATTTTCACCTGCAGAATCTTTACCGACGTTATTTTCAACCTAATACACCCTACTCAAAACGTTCATTCCAATACACTTTTGTATGTATTATGTAGCTATTGATAGTCGGAAGCAGAAAAGAATCAGTGGGGGATGCTCCCTCAGGGGACATTGTCAAAAACATTTGGAAAGGATCTATGCAAAGACTTTTTACAAAGGCATTCACTCTAGAGCGAATCCTGAGAAATATGCGGAATGTCCAACGCAATGTCACTATTTTTGCTTTTCTTTTCCGAGCTTCATCTCCTTTTTTCCGTTCTTCCTTTTTTATTCCGTTATTTACTTTGACACAATCACTAGTAGATCATGATGTTTGAGATTAATTTTACGTTCGATTCATTACTTCCAGAAACATACAGAATACTTATTTTTAAGTATTTAAAAACAAAAGACTTTTTTAATAAAAAGCGTGTATTGAAATATTATTAAAAATAAATTTTGAAATACAAAACACTTCAAATAGATCTTTTTACAATCATAAAGAATCGCTGTTAATAATAAAGAATCCTGGGTATAAATATAACAGAATTAATATTATCATACAGTAATTCTATCTAGTAAATTGTATTAGATTTTTGTTAATTTTAGAAAATCGTTACTGATAAACTGCCAAATCCCACAAAACGTAATTAAACGTTTTTCTTTGAGATCAATTTAAAATAAACATTTGATTTTATGCATACAGTATTACATTACAGTTTATAATATTTTTCCAATTAAATGTAATTTAACCTATTGATCATTCGATATCAGAAAAAGAAGAAAATTATGAACTTAATTAGTTGTCACAAACATCAATTAACCGTCTCAAGAATAAAAGTTTCAAACTACTTAATTATAAAAATATATTCTCGGAAGAATTTAAACTTGATTCGTAAACTGTAAACTGTTAGAAAAGATAATTGCAAAATAAATTTTGTTTTGGTACAATCATTTCTAAGTGTCTAATTGGTGATACCCAATTAGACACTTTCTCGGCGTAAAAACAACCTGTACAAAATGAAAAACTGTTTCGAAAGAATGCAAATATTCATATGAATAATTATAACTAAACCTAATGATATAAAACCGGTACAACCCAAAACTTATTTCTATACAACGTAACCGACCGGATTTCGCCCTGCTTTTCAAAGCGTCGCGATTAATTAAAAGTATCAGATCAAAGAGAATTTCTTTTAAATCGAAATGACTTTTTCTTAGAAACGAATCATCGGCCGACGAATCGAAGTGGCAACTGAGCGGCGGATGAAACTTTCATTGCGTTTTTTTCTTTTTTTTTTAACCCTTACCACCTTTTTGTTTCTTCCACCCCTCCACCCGCAATTTATCTTTTGTTCCTTCTTTCTCTTTTTTTATGCAAAGATTGCATTGCTCGTGTCAAGCAACAATACCGTTGCAGTTAAATTTAACCGCGCGGATATATTGGGCTCAATGTCCATATCGTACAAAACGAACACTTGTTTCCTCGGCCCGTGTGTCGCTCGTAGCCAGTAAATTTATATGGAAATCCGTGAAATTCATTCTACACTCTGACCCTCGGTCCCTGCCCTGCCTCTCCCTCCCACTCACTCCCCACCCACTTCCGCACTTTGTACCCCACCCCCTCCGCCACGCTCTCGCTCCCCCCTCCCCCTCCCCCCGCCCACTCCTGCCTGCCCCTACCGTCCCTACAACACACACAACAAATGTGTCTCGCTCACGTCATAAACAAAC
>JABFOV010000317.1:0-42782 GCA_022817685.1 Aradophagus sp. ZL-2020
CAACTTTTTACTACTTTGCTTAACTTTAAATTAATTTATATTTGTTATTCAAAAAGCGAGAGAACAAAAAGCAAGTTGGATTTATTTTTACATGCAAGTTCAATGTCAAATATGTCTTCGTTCAGAACAATTGAGTAATGAAACGATCAGACAGTGATAGCTCGGAAAAACTGGTACTTCAATTTGTCCGACACGACTTGGAAAAATTTACGATCAAACGTCTCCATAAACTTTGCCCTTCCTTTTTCGCGTTTTTTTTCTACGTTTTGCTTGACACTTTTACGCGGCTTTTCTTTTCTCGTTAAGATTATATTTCATGTCGGATTTAATAGAGTTAGTGTCTTTTTCAATTACGATTTCTAGTGATAAAACTAAAACTTTGAAAGATAATTTAGCAAATGTTTGACATTGGGAGATTTATTTGAGCAATTTATATCGCAGTTATTTGAATAATTGTAAAATGACTGTAAAAGCGCCGACAAATTTTTGTCCACCTCCGGACTTTGGGCAGTTGATACATTTGAACAGAAAGGACATTTTGAAAATCGAAAAGTAAGCAAGATTCTCCCAAAGTGAGAGAATTGTTGGATTGTATTAGTTTTGGAAAATGATCAAATTTAGCATTATTATTTTAAAAAACACCGATCTAGTAATAAAGGTAGTTGAAATACTGTGTCCACCTCAGGATTCTGACTTTGGACAGTTGATGCAAAAGAAATTTTGAAAATTGAAAATTATGCAAGATTCCCTCAAAGTGCGAGAATCGCTGGATTATTTTTAGTTTCAAAAATTATGATTTTCAATAGTATAATTAAAAAAAAAAAAAAATACTAGTCTAGTAAGGTTCGAAGAATCGGCTTAAAACGATTCGACCGTTCATTTTCACGATCCACGCAATTAATGATTTCAGTCGCATATATTACTTCTCGCCTGGCATTTGTTTCTCAACTCGTCGTAAATCGAGGAATAATTACGCAAATAATCGAACGAATATTTGATATTCTTTTGGTTAATTATATAAAGGCCGCTTGTAAAAGAAAATTCCGTCGGATTATAATTTTTATTTGCATAAAAGTGAAACTAAATATATTTGTATGTTCCAGCCGGCTCCTAATGTTCGGTTGTGATGTTAAAAATTGTTTAGAAAGTAAGAAGCGTCGAATGATTTTTCAGTTGCAAAGGCCGATCCGTTTTGTCGTTACTCTTATTTTCCGCCGGATCATAAATCAGGAGATGATTTTTATATTCCGCAAAATATCGGTTTTTCAAAATGTCATTGCTCAAAAGAAACGTATCTTCGTTTTATTGATCGATTTATTCTTTTCTTTTTTATTATTTTTTATTATTATTAATATTATCATTATTATTATATTTTGATTATTTTAATTATATTAGTATAATATTATTATTATAAAAAATAAAATTTAAAAGAATTATTCTTTGATTATTATTTTTTTAAATGTCATTTTTCACTTTTTTATTCCAAAGTAAAAACAAATATTAATTTACGAGTTTGATTAACTTTTACTTAAAAAAAGGAATGAAACTGAATACAAATGTAAAAGTTTCGATTTTCATGTGAAAATAAAAGTTGGGTCGATGACATGTTAATGAATGTCAATAATTAAAATGTCTCTATTAACGCCTCTTTTTCCTTCATTCCTTCATTTGATTAATCGCCCGGAAATTTCAAATTATACAATTCCGATTTTTCATTCCACAACGCGATTGCGAAACCGAAATGTATCCGAGTTTAAAATTCCGAGAACCTGATTCAACAATGGCCGTGATAAAAAGATTAGTTGGTTAACTTTACAAATAACATTGGCCGGATAAAAATCGCTGGATTGTTTGTCGGTAATGATGCGGTTGCGGCTGACATTTTTGTGCAAGGAACGAGTGAAAACTGCGGCGTAATTGATGGTTATCAGCAATTCATAAGTTATGTTTATATATATATAAATGAAAAAAAAATTGTATTGCAATTAATTCCAAATATTGATTTGTACTCGCGACGTAAAGTTTTCGAATAATAATTCGGCTCGACAATAATTTTTCATCGAAGAATTTCAATCTCGTCGAAGAAATACGTTTTCTCGCCTTTTCCCATAAATTCTGACAGGATGCATCTAAATTGAACTTTGCGAGAGAGAGAAAAAAAGGAATAAGTCGAAACAAAAAAGGGGAAAGTATTTATGCTCCAATGCACTGTATTTTGGAAACATTTACGAGGTGTATAAAGCCGGGGAAACGATTTCAGGCCCGAGTAAAAAGTGCCAAATTTTATGGAACGTAATGCTAGACTTTGGAATCATTTTCGTTTGGTTTTTCGTTCACGCGTGTGTAATGTCGCGTATGTAATTCTGTATGTTCCATTTTTACAGAAAGCACTGTAAATTTGTCTCGCGTGTAATTAGGAAGGTATATTTAATAATAATATAAAAACAGCGTTGCTTTTTCATTAGATTTCAACCGATCTTTGGAAACGTTTGAAACAGTCAATGTTAGGGCCATAAGAGGCCATGCTACAGTTAGATTTTTTAATTTCCAAACGTGGATTGAATCAGGCTTAGCCAAGGTTCCTAGTCAGGATCTGGTAAGGACTTGTTGGAGTTGTTTGAAAATATTATACGATTTTGATTAGACCCCTTATTAGATCCTCAATTGAGTAAGAATATTAAATGGTACCATAACACTGTATAACAGTATATTGTTATTTACGTCGTTTTTACGTGGTTTAGTTAAGGCTTAGACAAGATTCCTAGACAGGATCTGGTAAGATGAACCACTGTATGAACTTGTTTAAAAATATCATATGGTTTTGATTAGGCCCCATTTTAGATTTTTGAATAACAATATTGACTGGTACCATAACACTTTACATCATTTCATTGTATTTGTATTGGTAAAATCATATAAGGCATGCCACATTTAGATTTTTTAATTGTGACTTAACGTGGTTTAGTTAAGGCTTAGACAAGGTTTCTAATCAGGATCAAAATGAACCGCTATATAAACTTTGAACAATATTACTTAAATTTTCAAGTTAATTGCCTCCCTTATTATGGCCTCAATTAAAATAAACACCCATGCCTTGCCAGGGCCACATTTCAGTCAGGTCCCAAAATTCATGAGACAAGCTTCCACCGATTCGATTTGCCATCATTTTCATTACTTTCCTAAACAAAAAGTACTCGCTCGTTTCAATCGACGAGAATTCCGATGCAATAAAACAGGCCTTCCGTAATTCGTCTCACAATCGCGGGGATCCGCGATCCCGTTGTGACACACAAAAGCCCATAAAAGCGTCCGAGCGATTGGCAACCCGGTTCTTCTTTCGCCACTATTTCGCGTAAAATCGTTCTCCGTTTACAAGCGGCGAAACATGAGCGCGCGTATAGAAGCACCGCGCGTTGCGACGCCACGCGAAACCCATTCCGCTTCTGAATCGAGCAAATAAGGCTCGCGAGTGTGGTAACTTTTGATTGCGACATTGTCGAGGTCGCAGAGAGATCTTCATACCAGCTCCGCACTTCCCGTAAAATGTAGCAATGTAACCCCCCTCCCCCATCCTGCAACATCACATACTCCTCGCTTTTTTCAACTTAATTTCAGAATCAAATTGCCCACTGGAATGGAGTTGCAAAAATGTCTGATTGTTTAGATAAAATAAAGAAAAAATTGCAGTCTTTTCAATCGGTTAGATTTGACGATTCTTTTGTTCGGAGAGGAAAAATTAATTTGCAATTCAATCGTGCGGCTCGCGTTGGGATAATAAAACAAAGTTGTTTGGTTGAGCCGTCTAATTGTTTAGTTGTCAGGGCTAAAGCGAGATACGTATCTGAATGGCGGAACGCTTTCTATTTGCTTGGACATTCGTTGGCTCAATTAAAATGTTTGGTTTAGAAATTTGAGCAGGGCCGCGAGTCTGAGTGATGTATCAATTATATATTGACGCGAAAAAAAGTGTTCGGCCGTCGAGAAAAATTAACAGCGACTGCGGGTGTTTTAATTTAAAAAGCAAAACTCGACCACTTTACCGCCAACTTTTCATTTTTTTTATTCATTTTTGTTGAAATGGTTTACGATGAGATGGTTTACATTTTTTCTTTTCAATTAAAATTCGTTGATTTTCTGAAAAAACACGTTAGTTAAATCAACGTTGATTCAACGTTGATTGGAAATTGACTTAACGTTGTAGAAATGCGAAATCAACATTGAATCAATTTTCGAATTTCAGTTGATGTTGAATTGAATTAACATTGACGGTATAACGTTGAATCAATGTTTATAATTAATTGAATTCTGGTTAAATAAAAGCTGAATCAACGTTGTCGGTTAACGTTGATTCCACGTTGGTAAACGTTTAATCAACGTTGTTAGTATACTGTTGATTCAAGGTCGATAAATAGTCAAATCGAGATTCCGTCAGCGTTGCGATTAAACGTTGAATCAAGGTTTATTCAACGTTGACAGTTGAACTCTAACAATTGTGTGTAAAATATGTGTTATGTGACAGACATTGTACCGATACTTTTTCACGTTGAACCGTCAATGTTGACTAAACCTTGATTCAACTATCAACCATAATTCTACGTTGAATTGTAACGTTGACTCAACATTAATTCGATTATTGATCCACCCTACATCAATTTTAATTGTCAACGTTTACTCTACTTTTATTCAACAGATTAACGTTCTAAAATAAACATTAAGAGTCAACGTTGATTCAACTTCCATTCAATTTTGATTCAACCATTTATCGACGTTGACCATCAACGTTGAATTAATCCAATACCAACTGATATTCGAAGATAATTCAACGTCGATTAAACTTTTTCGCAACGTTTTGTCAAATAATATTCAACGATTTCCGCCACGTTGAATCAACGTTTATTCAACTAATATGTTCCCTTGGATTAATTAAGCCAGTCTTATTTTCTTGCATTTTGCAATCGACGATTTCCGAGTGATTGATGGAATTATAAAAGTAACGATGAAATTCGTTTCGATTTTACTTGAAACAATCGTCGGAACAGGCGAAGAAGGAATTCGTCTGTCATGTCTCGATAAAATCAAACGAGTTGGACGCTGCGTCCACGTCGCCGTTCATTTTCTCCTGTTCTAATATCTCAGTCGGCGCGTCGTGATCCATTCCACGAGCGAATTAGAATAATCGTACAACGCTTTAATGCAAAGTGTGAATCAACGCGAAAATGATTGTTGAATTTATGTCGTAAGAACTTGTCGCTTACGTAAAGGGCGCCGTTTCCATTTGTACACTTCATCCCATAATTCTAAAACCAACCGACAAATTCAATCGTAAACATTTTTCAGGACTAATGGCTATTCTGACATCATTTCACGAACGTGAAATATTTCGACTTTCGGCTTCCTTTTGTCAGCATTTTTTCATGCTAATGTCGTTTGAATATTTATGAAACGTTTGAAGGGAATGTTGCTTTATTGCTCAAACATATTCTATTTGAGAAAAGAAATGCAATTTGAACATTTGGTAAATAGTGAACTATTAGCAATGTAAAGTTGTAACCTTTAGCTACTCAAATTTTCATTATTTCCTTTTTTGATACATAACCTTGTATCAACGTTAAGGTCAAAGTACCAAGAGTCAGTCTCGTTTTGAATTACAATTTTTGTTGATAAAATTACAGTTTTAAAAGATAATTCAGCAAATGTTTGACAGCGTTTCTAGGTTAATTGTAAAATGGCTGCCGGATTTTCGCCCACCTCAGAACTTTGGACAGTCGGTGCGTTTGAACGAAAAGAAAATATTGATAAACAAAAAGTAAACAAGATTTTTCCAGAGTGAGAGAATGGCTAGATGATGTTTGTATTGAAAAATGATCAATCTCAACAGTGCTATTAAAAAAAAAAGAAAGAAAGAAAACACTAGTCTGAAGATAAAGTTTTGAAAAGACATCTTAATGATTTGAATACAACGTTCGCTTTCGAGTTTAGCTAAATCATAATCGATCTATCTCCTAATTCCTAAAAACCTAATCAATACAAGCCTTGGGAGTATCAAATTTATGATCTACTTGTCCCATCGAAGTTTTATAGCTTAGCATTCAGTAAAAAGCGATCGCGTTATAAAATAAATGAAAGTTGTCGTTCTTCTTCTTCGTCCAGTAACGTTCGCAACACAATGTTTTTAATGTTAGTTAATCCGGGATTAGACGTATCCATTAATCTTCATACCTTCTTCAATTTTTTTACTTTTAATTAAATTAATTAACCCGACTTTTTACGGCCCGCAATTTGCCACGCGGACGTTTTAGATTTATAAATCATAAAAATCACCTTCGAGCGAATAAGGAACCTCGTTTCCTTGATTTTAATAGAAGTTGAATTTTTGTTCAACTGCCTCGTCGAGCAAGTTCCACGCGTATCGGTGAAATTTACATTTTTGATTGCAAAGCTGGAAAAAAGGGGCGGAAAAAGTGGCGATTAAATTTTAAATTGAATTTTAGATGAAATTTTAGCGGGGAATAAAAAAAAACTAATTGCGAGGCCTCGATTCGTGGTAAATAACTAAATAATAATGTTACTCGCTTTCGAGCCGGCGCGCGCTTCGGATTGTCAATAGCGGCTTAATCGCACGAATATTTGATCGGAGTAAAAGTCGGGGAACAAGTGTATTCGCATATTGTGGAGAAAGCCGATATATAAAACTGACGCGTCGTCGATGCTGATGATGATGATGATACAATGAAAAAAAATTTTTCGGCCTGCTACGGGAAATGAACAGTTTCTCTTATCTTGAGTGATTGAACCGTCACAATCAATATCAGTTGAAATATTTTTTATTGCAAAATCAATTTAATGGAATCGATTGGCTAAAAGAATTTTTTTCAGCCAAATGCATTATTAATTATTATCATAGATTTTATATTCGCGAATTTATATTTATACTATTGTTATTAAAACATTATTAATTTTAATATAATTTTGATTAATATATATTAATTATTACATATATATTATGGTGGTTCTTAAGTATTTTAAACATTTATTTTTTTTGCCTCTAGATGAATGAGATAATGAGAAAGGATCGACTCTTTGTTGAATTGTCATCAATTAGTTGCAAAAGGATAGAAATAAAGGATAAAAAATTTTATACAAAATTGAAGGTAGTTTGAAAGAGAATTAATTTCATGATTTTGGCACGAATTTCGGAATTCAAATCTCATCATCTCTTGAAATCTTTTCTTAAGACAAAAGACTAATGTTAGGTGAATCAATATTATAATAATAATAATAAAAAAAAAATTATTATATTTTTTTCAATGGTAGGCATTAAGAAAAAGAGAAAGTGAAATGGTTCATATCGAAAGAGTTAAAATAATATATCTTAAAACGTCAATTTGAATATTTCAATTTGACGGAAATGAAAAGGATTTTTTGTAAATAAATTATTGAATTTAAATCCCCTGTCGTTACGAGAAACGGACGTATTAATTTTTTTTGTCGAAACCTTTTGTAAAACACTTTATCATCGTTTTTACTTTTTCTTTTTTTTTTTCTTTTTTTCTTTAATTTTTTTATTTTATTTCAGCCGATGACGCACTCGAGGAATCTGCATCTTCTTGTAATCACATGAAAGTGAAATATGAAAAAGAAATGAAACAAGAACCGAGGACGCTCAGCGGACGACCTTTTAGTTCCGACTTCTTCATTTCTTCTTCGCATTTTTGTCTCGATTGAGTGAAATATGTTTCCATTCGGTATACAATTTCATTTCTGCGAGTTCAAAGTCCGAGTTGGAAAACGTTTCACAAACTTTTTTCCCCAAGTTTTCGCAACGTACAATAAACTTAAGAAAATAATCAGCTTGTAATAATCAATCTTGATTTATACCTCAAAAGCGCGGGTCGAAAAAAGTCCCATACCCTTTTATCTTGTTCAATCGCGTCGAATTAAATATTTAATTAAAAATTTTATCATCAATTATGCAATTGATGACAAGGTTTCGATTACAACAATGTTACGAATTTTGCAAGTTTCAATTTCGTGCGTAGTTTCGTACGTAAAGGATTCCGTTAGTGAATCAATAAATCACTAATTGTCTGAGATACGAAATTGCAGCAAAAACGTCGAGCAACGTCGCCAATAAATAAGTCGAATTTGTAAGTCCCATTAGGTTTCGTTTAATTTGAAATCGCTCGAAATAACGAACGGTTCTAGTTGTAGATGCCGTTGAAAGTAAAAGTAACGTAATGGCGGCGTTCCCGCAAACTGACCATAATATCTCATTGATCCCTGAAAGATTTAGCATTGTACAAATAATACACCGCTCCCAATTTATTTATAGTCGTTGGTCGTAAAGCGCGCATTAAGCTGTTTCCTTCGTTCGTACGTTGAACTTTTTCACCTTTTCCAAGCCCAACCACTGTAATTGATATTTGCACAACCCATTAGCCATTGGTGAATTTTGAAATCTGACGTTTATGCAAAAAATGGATAAAAAACATTCCCGAAATTGAATTAATGATAAGAACAATTTCAAAAGTAATACATTTTGTTTTTATTTATTTTATTTCTTTTTCTATTGATTTCGAAAGAAAAAGTTTGATTACATAGAATAAACTATATTATAAAAAACAGGCTGTATCTTATTAACTTGACAAAATCATTTTCTATCGAGGTTTGGTCCACCTGAGTTGTAGATGGCGCACTATAATGATTGCGTTAATACCGAAGAATGTAGTAATTTGTAAAATCAATTTTCAAATTTGTATTTGTATTCGATTAAAAAAAGAATACTAGCAACAAGTATAGTATAGTAAAATACGGTTTTCTCGGTGAATGATAAATGAAATTGAATAATTTGGTATAATCAAAATGTGTAATATAAAAATTTTGATGCTAGAAAAACGACATACCAGCAAAAAAGGAAAACAAAACGATAACCGAATAATTATAATAAATGAATAACAAAGCCATGTTGCGACAGCACAAAAAACGCGGCTATCAAAAATAGAAATTCTTCGGCAGATAATGTCCCGGGGTTTGAAACGTGTTTTTCTTATTGCGCACCTGTCTGCTGAAAACGAAAATACGAGTCGTTGTAAAAATAACTCCCAATTAAAATAATGTAATCTGAAAACACGACCAGCAGCGAATTATCGAACACTAAATAATGATCGGTCCAAGAGAGCATCTTAAATAAGACCACGATAACTTCTGGACTCTTAATTGTTTCTTAATTTAGAATCCGGAGTTTCTAATCAAAAGCAAAAATTAAATTAACTTATACTACAACAAAGACAATGATTTTCATTAAAAAGAAAGAAAAAGGAAGAGTGAAAATTAAGACAAATGTTTATGACCCTCTCCCCCACTTTCAGACCTAAGTGCTTACTGTTCGTTGTCCGATTATTAATCGACGACATCTTTCCTTCACTGTCCTTAAAATTTTTTAAAACCAGTTCGTCAAGGTTATTGGCCACTTCGACCGCGAAATGTGCGACTGGTGTTCTTTTTTTCTTCCATCTTTGTCGACGAGTATTACATTGTGAAAAATGTACTTGCACAAACACATCCATATATGAAGAAATTAATTTTGAATGGAATATATTATGCCGCAGAAATTTTAATATTATTTTATAGTAAAAGAACGGTACCATTGTAAGACATACTCGGACAAAGGTGTCAGTCTTAAATTAAGACACCAATCGCTTGGATTTAGACACTTGCGACTGAATTTAAGACGTAACTGTCCGAATTAACAACATCGGTATACAAAGACAAGTGTTCAATTTTTCACGAGTGTCTTAAATCAAGACTATTAAATTAAGACGTTTAAAGCCTTAGACATGAAAAGTGTCTTTAAACAAGACACTTGCTTTTACACTGAAATGAACAAAAACCGGTGTCTCAAATTCATGCAGTCAGAGCAGTTTTTAGTGTAGACTAACATTTTTAAAATGGTTCACTCTGAAAAGCTTTTATTACGTTCTTATATGTTTAATTTCCGCATTATAAAATAACTTGGAAATTGAGCTAATCCAAATTTAATGAGCAAAACAAAGAGTCTTTTACTCGCTCGCATCTTATATAAACAAAGTCACTTGCACAGCCTATTTGTTGTCACTTTTGAGAAGGAAATGGCGCGTGCTGTTTTCCGCGAGCGCGCGGCCACAAAAAAGGCTCAAATCACAGTGACCGCTCATTATTCTATCCTTGCGACACGTCGGCAATTATTCGATGGATTGCCCGGCAAAATGATTTGGCCGGGTTTAAACGGCGCAGTGACGTCACGCCAGCTCTTTCATTAACTTAATGAAACGTGGTTTCGTTGCCGCCACTTCGGACTAGCGCAATTTTTTTTTTCTTTCCCTTTTTTTTATCGCAACCGTGAACAGAGAATGCTGGTATCTTTAATTACCGCTCGTGGAGGACGCAATTTCTCTCGGGAAATGCTATTCGACGTCAGATTTCGAGTGTTGTGAAAACTGATGATGAAAGGTTATCAGTCGTTTTAGTTTACCTTCTAATTGTTTACCTTTCTCATTCGTTTATTACCTTTTCTTACGCGCGTTGGTTTCTGTTTACCTATCAATTATCTACTTTGTTTTTGTTTTTAGTTTATTGTTTACTTTGCGATTTCTTTCGGTATGACTATAAACAGAAGAACATATTTAAACAAAAACAAAACAATGTATTTGTTTTTGTTTACATGTCTCGTTTGTATTGTTTTGTTTACAAACCTTGTTTTCATTTTTGTTTACATAACTTTTACCACTGTTTGCAAGGACACTGTTTTGTTTTTGTTTGTTCACTAATGACCTTCATATACTGTTTATGAATATTATAATTACTTTTTTCGTTCAGAAATACGAGTCATAAATATCACAACTTAATGACACGAACAAATGTTTTTCACAAATTAATTACTAAGGAGTGTCTTTCATTTTTCTTTCTTTTCTTTCAATATCATTTTTGAGACATTTTAATGACTCATTATAAACTTGTATCAATGAGCGAGACTCGTGAAACGCTTGAAAGAAACAAAGAAAGTGCGTTTGAAAAATGTGATCCACGTCGATGTGCGAGTTCGAGGAATGGCTACCGGAAGCTGTCCAATGCCATAACAAACGGCGTCGTTGCAATTGCGATACGTCATAGGTTTCATTTTTGTAAATCAAAATAAAACGTTTCTGTCGCGCAAAAATGCCAAGTAAAAGTTTGCGCGTCTGGGTTAAGCGCTCAAAGTCGCGTGGACATTTTAGATAGAAACCGCCGGTGATTTTTTCGTTGACGGTTTCACGGTAAAAGTCGCCGAAATTTTATGTAATGTAGTCAACTTGGTCCACTATTTCGATTATTTATTCATGAATGCGAGATAAATTTACGAACTTTTACTTTCAATGATGTAATTGCGAGATGTCAGGTGTAACTATTATTCCACGATTATGTTACTTTTTATACCTACTTTTTTCTTTCCTTTTTTTTTATTTATTTTTTTTTTTTTTTTAATATTGTATATTTTTTTGTGAAAATTGATAAATTGTCAAGTTTTTTTTTACAACTAGAAAGATAGTGTAAATGATTGGAAATAATTATGGGTTTAAAAATGTTTTCGTCCAAAAGAAGGACGATGGTTACAATTTAAGTAACGCATTTTTATGGAAGACGTTAAGCCATACGTTACGATGCAAAATTACATATAATATGGTGTTTTGTGTGTTTATGGTTATTTAAATAAATAATTGAACGCCAATGATTTCGACTGTTAATGAGATATATTGCATAATGTTAGGTAATGTCAATTTGAACACAAAATGTCAATTTCTGTTACGTCAGGACATAGTAATGGCGTATTAAACAAATTTTAAAATGGGTATTGAGTAAAAACAGTAAATAATGAATCGCTCTATAAAAGTTACAATAAACAAAAGGAAGAAACGACGAATTTTCAGACAATGTCTAAATTTAAGACATCGGTATCAAGACAGTTTTGTCGTGTTAATTTTTATGTTCCAGCAAAAAATCTATATAGCATACAATGAAAGGAAGTTGACACAGAAACCTCTATAGAAATCTACGTAGGATACCATTTAGGATAATGAAGTTGAAGTTTCCAACGTTTATTAATAAACGAATATTAATATTATATAATTTAGTAACATATATTGTAATTAGAAATGATAAACTTCAATTCTCAAACATTAAAATATTTAAGTTTTTTCCTGTAAAATTACTCAATCAAAAAGTACTATTATTTGTATGAAGAAAAGTATATCAGATTCTATTTTCGTTTACTAATAAACGTTGGAAACTTCAAACTCATTTAGGATACCATACCATCTGGGAATTTATCTGGGTTCTTCTATAAATGATAATTTCATAAAGTCATATCCACATGGAAATCTACATAGGTTCCAAGATGAGTTTCATTATCAAAAATATCTACATACAATATTATATAAGAATTTAATGCAGAAACCTACACAGGGATCTATTTGAGATTTTTGGTGATAATTGATCAAATCATTATCCTCAAGTAGATCAAATCATATCTACATAGAAACCTACATAGTTTTCCGTGAATACGGAATTGTGTAGGTTCCAGAGTCGAATTCTTGTATGGGATTTTGGATTTTTTTGTCAGAGTATCCTATATGGAGGATGCTGTACAGACATTTTACAGCGGAATCTATATAGGAACCCATATCATCTGATACCTACCTGAATCACTTGATTGAATCATCTACATGAAAACCTACATACATTTTTAGATGGTATAATTTCCTACGTAGAATCCCAAATAGGTTCCTATGTAGATTTCTGTGTCAAATTCCTTTATGGGATTCCTGTGAATTTGTTTATTAAAGGTAAAGTTTTTAAATAAGGTCCTCTGTATATAGGAATATATAGATCTAAATACTCTTCTGTAAAAAAAAAAGTATAATATTCTATGTAGGTGTTTGACGTACAGGAATCTATATACAAACCCATATTATCCGGGTACCTATCTGGATTCCTTTGCAAGTGAATAACCTGATCAAATCATCTAGAGTCGAATTTTTGTATGGGATTTTGGATTTTTTGTTAGAGTATCCTATATGGAGGATGCTGTACTGACATTTTACAGTGGAATCTACATAGGAACCCATATCATCTGATACCTACCTGAATCACTTGATTGAATCATCTACATGAAAACCTACATAGGTTTTCAGATGGTATGGTTTCCTATGTAGAATCCCAAGTAGATCACTATGCACATTCCTGAGTCAATTTCCTACATAAGATCTTATACAGATTTTCTCCTCAGGTCAGTTTTTACAACATTAAATTAATTGTTCAATTGATTGTCACCAGAAGAACATTTTCGACCGCAACTCCGTCGAACCGATCTCTCGGCGGTCGCGAATTTCATCCGGCGGAATCGCCGCGGAAGTTGGCTCGGAATCAATGAACCGACTTTATCAATGCTTCAGGGTCGAGCCATCTCAAACCTTGCGACATAATTACCGGCGTTACATAATTGACGTTACGTCGTTACATCCGCGGTGCTCAAAACATTTGCGAGAAAGTAGTTTGGCCGTTGCGTTCTTTCTTCTTGCTTTCTCTTTATACGCGCATTGCATAACGAGGAGTGGCTCTCTGTGTGTCACGGCCCCGCACGGCTACGGCGCGAGCTCCCGCCCGTTCAGTCGTGCCGCTGAGAAATGATTTCACACGATAGTTTGGTATATTAAGTAATGTACGACTGTGCGCACACAGGTATTACACGCCGGAGGAAACGGTGGACAAGCCTTCGTTACATATTTTACAAAACTATATTTTAATGGCAACGTTTCAATGAATTAGTTTTGCTTATGCCATTCGGGGTCACGAGTCTCGGGACATGGGAAACCGTGCGGCGGAATTGAATTGTAAAATTCAGTCTATCGTAGTGAATAAGAATCGACACAATGAGAAATAAATTGAACGGCGGATCGAATGTAGAACGGACTATTTTAACTTTTTTTTTTCTTTTTCGATCATTCTATTGACCTTTGATAAACATATTTGTTCACTTTGTTTACATTTCGTGTATTTATACTTTTAGTTTGTTTACATCTTTGATGTTGTTGACATTTTGAATGTTTACATCTGTTTGTTTACCTTTTTTATGTTGTACATATTGTATGTGTTTACATGTTTCATGTGTTTACAATTTTTAATGTATTTATATTTTGTTTGTTTACATGTTTTGTTTTGAAAAGAAAAAGGTCGAAATTGGGACAAATAGAAATGAAAGGGCCATATCTTCTATTTCACTCTTATCGTCGTCACAAGCGTTTCGAAACTGAAGAAAGTATAATATATTAATAATCCTTTTTGAAATATATATCTTAATTAATGACGCGGTGAAAATGAAAAAGGGGAAGGAAAAAAGCGCCGGCAAAAGAGCGCTAATTAAATTATCCATAACAGCGGTTCACAGATGAGAATCTCATGAACTTAAAAGAAGAACAATGCACATTCTGAATGTATAATTTCGTTCGCATCCACTTTCTTGCACGACTACGAAACGGGTTCCCATTAAACAAGAAAAATCGTTATGCGTCGTCTAATAAAGACGCTGAAACTGAAAGTGACTATTGAAATTAAAAAGTAAATGCACTCCAATCGTACGTTCTGTGATTGAAAAATTGTTTTCGTGATGTAACGTGGAAAACGTGATCATCTTATCACTGAATTTATTATGTGTCCTATTAGTTAATGAATCACGAACGCCCGCTCGTGCGCTGCACTTTCGTTCGGCCGTTCGCTACTTTCAAATCTGTTTTTGCTTTTTTCCAACTTTATTATTAATATTATTACTCTTATTATGATTACGACTTTTTTATCATCCAATTTCACTTCTAATTGGATAATTGATTACAATCAAAACATTGTCGTAAGATGGTTTTGCTGAATTGAATCATCGCTCGGAAATAAACTTTCCAGCTATCTGTAATGTTGATTCCTTGGAATCGTTTCCATTTCTTCGAATCGTAACATTTTAGAATTTCATTATTAAAAATAAACAAAACTTGGATCTCACTATCAAAGTTTATTTTTTATCAAGACCTTTAGTGATGATTTTAAGTTTTTATGTTTGGAGTTAAGTTTGGTTTATTGACAATCACCTTGAAACATTTCGAGTTTACGATTACATTTGTTTTGTTTTGATTTATTATAATTAGAACATTGTCGTGAGAATCTGTTGAATTGATTCATCGTTTGAAAGTGAAATTGCCAAATATCGGTAATTTTTATTCCTTGGAATCTATTTCATTCCTTGAAGTCGTAACATTTTAGAATTGTATTATTCGAGGAACCAGTCTGAAAATTGTCTATAAATATAAAAAGTAAACAAAACTTTCATCTCACCTTCAATGTTTATTTTTTATGATGACCTTCAAGTATTTATGTTTACAGTTAAGTTTGTTTTATTTTCAATGACCTTGAAACATTTTGACTTCACGATTACTTTTGTTTTGTTTACTTTTGACACTGACTTTAGTCACTGAATCGTAAAGAATGATTTACAAGTTTTGCCGGCGAAATTGGATGCAAAAATCAGTAAAGCCGCATTTTCCCATAGCAGTCTCGCGGTAAATACGCATGTCAAGGTAGGTCACGTTGCGCCATTAAACCCCGTTCAATCGCAACTTTATTTGCAATTAAAACTCACCAACTATTTTGAAAGTTCGTCTTTTGGATTAAACGAGAAGAAAGTTTTGCAAAATCACGCGCGCGCTACTTTATTTAATAGAAAAATCAAAGTCAACAAACGATAACTCTTAATCAACGTTAATTAAATAACCATGACCCGTGGTACGTTAATTTGTATAATTAACGATCGATTTCGGAATTTTAATATACATTTTTATAATTGCTCGACAAAAACATTAATTACGTTTTTAAAGAGCGGGAGAAAAAACATGTGAAAAAGGAGAATAATAAGATGCTTATACATACATATATATCGATATAATATATACAAATAAATACCTGTATATTGAAATTAATTACATAAATAATAACGTTTATTTAATATGTAGATTACTAGTCACAGTAGTAGAAAAATTTTATATCACATATAATAAAAAAAATACTTAGTAGCATGTAATTTTATATGTACATAACGTAGAAAGTTTCGCGAACGTCAAAGATACTCAACACTATCGGTTGAGGTATCGATGAGCTACGCATTGTTAGATCACATCAATTTTTTTCGATTTAATTTTTTTTTCATATATATTTTTTATTTACACGTTTGAGAAACCATATTCATAAAAACATTGGATCACATTCATCAATGATATTTAAATTGTATTTTAATTATAATCAAATACAAAAGATAATAAGTTGATTTTAAGAAAGTATTTAATAATAACAAATAAATATAAATTTTATTCCAAGAAATATGTTTTTTAATTTAAAGAAATGTTAGGCAAAAAAATTAATTTCATTTATTTCAGATAAAATATTTTCATTAGTTATCCTGATCTTTGTGAAATATGTTGATAGATATTTTAAATTTAGAAAATTTTTTTTTCGGTATAGATCATCCATCACACATGTCACAATAGAAGTCGTAACTTAGACATACATTTATACAAACATACACCTATATATTTTTTTGTATAAATCTTCCTTAACGACGATATATATATATATATATTTTTATATAAATTTTATCGATTCTATTACTTTGTATTACTATATAATTATTTATAAAATTAATCGAATCATCGATTCTTTTATAGAATAATACATTTTACATTTTTTATTGAATAGATTTTTTCTCAAATTTTAATTTTTCTTGTTGAAACAGCTGATTGTAATAAATAATTGTCAACGGTTATTATCTCTATTTACTTTTTTATCTCAGGAACATTTGTCAAAAGTCTTGAATCACTATTCCCTATTTCATTCCTCATTCAAAAAATGTCATATAAATTTAATCGATTATTATTAATCGCATCTTGTTTAATAATCGCCCGTCCCTACACTGATGCAAGGAATGCTCCATTCTTACCCACAGACCTGATTTTCCCGCCCCGTTCGCGGGTGTGTACTTCCCCCTTTAATTAATATCGGCTCAAAGTCCGTTGGAAACGTCGGCCGCAATAAAATCAATGAACGTTGAAGGAAATAATGCAATTCTTCTGGACGCACATTAATCGATCCCATTGGTATGAAAGGCTACGTATTACTGTACAGGAAGTTGCATCAAGAATCGAGCCGCGCCGTTTCCCGGCTGACTCGTATAACGGGTAACGGTGCCGTGTAACATACACCAACTTGGAATTACTTTTACGCTCGATTATAATTGTGTACGTAGCTCGGCACGAATCGCTAATGCCGGCGCATTCTTTTCTGTTGCAGAAGACGCGATTCACGGCTCTGATCCTGTGGCTCGGACTTCTCGCCGCGGCGTTTCAACATGGTAAGATCAACTGGAACAAAGAGATAAAAAGCAAACGATGATTAACGATCATTGAAGACAATTTTCCGCTGAAAAAGAGCTTGCACTTTCATGACTGCTGTTACTGTTATATGGTTCGCAGACTGAATAGGATATCCTAGTCTTTTACCGTTTTAGGTGTTCTATATGGTGCTATTTGCGTTACCGTTTCCTAGTCAAAGTGGAAAATTGTTTTATTTGACAGTCGTAAACGAAGATGATTATTGAATGATTGATTTTGGTTAGAATATATTTACAAATCTTACGCCGAAAAAACCATGTATTTTGTTGACCCAATCATTTATAATTATATATGTATTTCGCTGGCCTAATAGAATCATCTGAAATTACTGCAATACCATCGAAAGAATTTTTTGCATATTTTAAGAAACGTGCTTCTCACGTTGTAACTTATATCCTGTTACTACAAACAATTCAGTGCAGCAAGTTTGGCCCACCTGAGTTGTAGATGGCGCACCATTTCGATCGCGCAAATCTCGAAGCAAACTATTTTTTTTTATTTCTCTTTCACTGTTTTTTTTTCGTTTTTCAATATGCAAGACGTTTGCTGCGTGAATTATTAAATTAATTCAGACTTTAGTAAATTATATTTATAGAAAAATATAATATTCAAAATGCAACGTACACAATACAACACATGTGAGATAAAGAATTCGTAATTGTAAAAAATAATAAACGATCTTTACCTCCGTACCGTGCAATGATTGCTCGAGAAAGCATGACAAGGGAACGTATTTGTTAAACAATTGTTATATATGTAAGCAAATAACAACAATTACGACACTGAGAATCGGAATTAGTTGCAGCAAATTAAACGATGATTACCGTGATTTCATTCGTGATCGCGCAATCGATGGCTTGTAATTTTCCTTTTCTCTTTTCTTCGCTTTGACTTTTGCGAAGCGTTCAAACGATTTCACAGTGCTTTATGTTGGGATTCAAAAAATGACTGCCCGCATAGTGACGGCGAAAAAGGAAGAGCGAAATCGAAATGAGAAACTGATTGGCGATTAAAAAAGATCGTAAAGTAGCAACATCCTCTTCCTGTAACTTATTTATTATTGTGACTCGAACTTTTTGCCACGTTTAGTAATGGAGTACGGCATTAGGAGTTTGTAACAACAAAGTCTGCCTTACCTCTCTCGCGGCGGAAAAAGATTATTGGGGGCTATTCAAAAACTATTTGCAACTTTGGAGTAAAGATTTTTGAACGTGACGATTAATTCAAGTGGCAATAAATTGGCTGGCCAACAACATGGAAGTTGTAAATTGAAATCCGTCAGTTGTACAAAAAATTAAGTCGGACTATATTATAAGTGTATATGGATTACATTGACAATTATGCTTTTCGCATCGAGAGAAGTAAAGAAGGAAATCCTTTATCGAGTGCGGAATTCAAAACTCAAAAAAAGGGGGAAGGAAAGTTTTACAAATAATTCCTTCTTTGTTGAGTAAAATAAACTAGTTTAAAAAAAGTACTAAGAATTTTAATTTGAGATTAACGAGATTGGTATTGTGTGTTATCTACAATTCAGGTGGGCTATAAGAGCGCCATCTACAACTCAGGTGGACCGAACCTGCTGCGCCAAATTATTTATAGTGATAGGTTACAATATAAAATGCATATTCCTTACATGCAAAAGCAATATTTTAGTAACTTCGGTTACAAAATAATTCTTTTTGTTCATCAGAATACTACTTTCTATATTTTAGTTTGCTCAGTGTACGTTCGCCAAAGTAACGCGACTTTTGAAAGCTAAATAAAAAAAAAAACGGAAATCCAATTATCATTATACAGTTTCAATTTTTCGCGAACGAAAACGCAAATTCGCAACTTGGCGATTGCGCATCGGCTCACGAATTGTCGGGGGCGATTAAACAGTTGCGTCGACTCATTTTCGAGACCATTACGTCGATTGGTGGCTCATCGCGCAATTCCGCCCCAATTAAAGTAACGCAACTGCGATTCAATCTGCCGCAAAATTGCCAACTCGATTTCAATCGAAATCGGACAATTTTGAAAAGTCCGCTTCGCCCGCGGATGAACGAAAGTTTATTGCAATTCAATTTCACCGCCGGCCTACGGTTTCACCAGGCCATTTACAACCAGACGTCGACACGTGTATGATAGTTTTAACGCGGGTTCGGCAAGCGCTTGAAAATCGTTTAACGATTTTTCCCTTCCCTTCTCCCGTCACTTCTTCCTACTTTTGTCATAATTATGAAAGAAATGTTGCTCCGACTGTGATCTAAAACTTATATATTTGCTCGAGTGAATGTTTTTAGAATTACTTGAACTTTTTTTTTTTTTTTTTTTTTTTTTTTTTTTTTTTTTTTTTTTTTTTTTTTTTTTGTTTCTTTTTATTTTATTATTTTTTCCCTTTCTCTTCTCTTTCTCTCGGCGCGTCTTCTTTTTTTCATTTTGCTTAACACCAGGCCATCAGTTCGTCGCTGGTCCACCCGATCATCCACAGTTGAGCTCGCTCGAATAACGTCATCTCCGCTACCACTATATTAAGCCAACGTAGAGTCACTTGAAATCGCTAATTCGCCAAGCAAATGATGTCGGAAATATTTGTCGCGTCCCATAAAGAATTGTTTTAATTGGCCCCGCGGTCGGACCCCGAAGTGCAACTGTTATTGAGAAACAAGATGAATGATGGTCAAAAATGCGGTGCTCCAGTAAACCCCCGCGTCTCCGTTTTTTCGCTCTTTCGTCAGCCCCGTGGCTTTATCCGCGTGCGCCCTCTTTTAAGCTCGTTAGTTGTACAAATCACCCAATACGTATCGGTAGCGGTGCCCTTAGGGCAGGAGCTGTCTTTATGAAACGTTTAATTAAACCCTTCATAAATCACAGTCAAGGTTGCGGGTGGCGCGCGAGCTCGGGCGAGAACAAATTAATAAGATTAATTGGTTGACAGGCGGGAAATACTTTCGGCAGCAAGCTCCGTGATATAAGTCTGCGGCCTCGATATCGGGAAAGAAACAATACGCCTGGCTCAAAGTGAATGGCCCCGCTTATCAATCACAATAATACCGGTCGCAGCGAATTAGCCGTTGCTATTGACATCGGCTAATTGTGCCACCGACTTTCGTGTTGCCTCGCTGAGCTTCGTGGGCTTGACATTACGTGTCCCGGTTTGCGTGCGATTTGTTGTGTGACTTGGATGGTTATTTGTAAACTTGTCGATAAGCTGGATGTGATTAGATGAATGTTCGGAGTTCTTCGATCGAATTACTGTAGGTAGGAGGATTTTGCGGGATGTATATTCGGATCGAACGTTTTGTCATTTAATTCTGCATGCCAATTTTATACCCTGATTTTATTATCAATTTTGAAAAGTAGCATGTCATCACGTACACAAACATTTGTTGAATAAATTAACTTATAACAATCATGCGTCACAAAGTGTTTGCAAAGTACGATGATGATATTTTAAGGCAAATAATAAAGAGATCTTGATCCGGCACCATTTACCGTACTGAAATTGCTCTGAATATTCGCCGGGGCTTAATAACGAATACCCACGTGATTCTGTTTGTTTGTAATGAAGCGGCCACGAATTCTGCCTAAGAGAGGAACATTAATTATCAAATCTACGCGTAAAGCAGTCAGCTTTGAAAGCTACTCTTGAAGATTTTTTCTTTATATCATGGTAATTCTTGCAAAGACTTTATTACAGTTGTAGTACTGTAACTATTCCATCGTATTCAAAGTACATAACGATGTAGATTAATAGCGAATCTACTAACGATGAATGTAAACTCGTCATTAATTATATCAAAGCTACTAACTTTTCATTCCACTTTATTATATTACGAAACGTCCAAGTATTTACTGTCTCGAGAAAAAAAATACTTGCTGTTTTAACTCGAAATATGTTCTGCTTTTTGGACAACGAGTCAAGGGGATTCACTATGAAAATACGAGGGAAAAAGCTACAGACTTGAGTCAGGGGTTTGAGTTTGACACAATAAGTTTTCACGCCCGTGGCAATATCGTCTTCATCGACAAACTCCAGCATCGCTAAGTTTTCCAACAGTCAATCGGAGCCCGAGTGTGTACCGTGTCGACCCGGACTCGAAATAATTTCGTAATTATGCCACGCCCGTGAAATATTTGTCTCATCAATTGTTCGTTCGGCGATGCGCTGCTTTGCGGTTGAATTGAAAGTGAAATTTCGAGCGCGCGGAGTTATTAATTTCAGCTTCTCCAGAGTAAACGACTTTTCGACGGCGCTAATTAGAACGATGCTCGTTGTTGAGCCAAAATGACGAGCGATTTTCGTCAACGAATTTCACGCGAAGTAATTCCGACCAGAAATATTACCGAATAGAGCGCCGTCCTTACGTGGATGGGGCTACTAAACTCGCTGATTGTGTCGTACCCTGCTGGCTACCGAATATCAAGTTTTCCGCTTTCGCGGTTTACCTGGGTGACTATGGTCAGTATCCAGACACGCTCAATAAGTCGCAAAATATCAGTTACATGCGCTGGTTCTGCCGTTCGGCTTCTAAACGGCTGCTTGTTTAGACATTCAAGCTTCGATAACTTCAATACGCCAAACAACTTCTTTTTCGACAAAACTTTGAAATTAGTTGCAAGTCTTAGACCGAAATCTAGGTCATTTGATGTGATTATTTAAACTACCTAAACTAGGAAATTATATCAACTATGTTTCAATGTGAAATCGAGAAAAAAAGTTTTCTTTCATTTCAATCTTCATTTCATGTTGAACAATCGTTTTAATTATTATTTTCTATTTACCAGCGAAATTAATATTACTTTCATTTCCCAAACAGATTTCATTACAGTGTCTTATTTTTGGAGCAATTTATGGATTAAGATAAAACGCTCTGTCGCTATAATTCTACATCTAACCCAAAGTGAACAAAAAGAAACGCGACGTCACCGAGAATTTATTATCCCTCAGTCGAAAAACAAGAATGCAAATCTTCAAGCAATGTATTTTTTACTCATTACCTGTATTCTGCGTTTTAAATCGTAATACTCAAAGGCCGAACTTAAATTAAACCCTAAATCACCGCGTGCATTAAGTATCCGGCTTGAAGGACCACACCACTTACAAAACTTTCATCCTCGTAAACTCTTTGCCAAATTCAAAGCCCGTCTCGTCGAAACGATCGCCCGCTCGGGCGAATCGACTGCCGTCTCGGTGGCTTTGGTCGCAATCGATCGACGCCTCGCTGCAGTCGAACGGCTGTAATGACCCCGCGGTTGTCAAGGTATGGCTATCGAGCGGCTTATCGCGGAATTCTTGTTCTGTGTCGATACGAGTCACGCGTCTCGAGCGGACGAAAAACGCATGCGTGCCCGGCGAACCCCTTTGATTCGCTTCGAGGAATTGGAACAGCACGCGATAAAGACGAAAAGCTCCAATAAGGACGAAAAAATGAGACGGAAAAGGGGGAAGCAGAGTGATAATTCAGCAAGGCAAACACTGCGCGGGACGTTTCAAATGAATGATCCGAAAGGACCTCGTACGGTCAAACTAATTTGGCATTTGACCGTGATTTGTAAATACGATAAAAACGAACGCACCTCGGACCGAGGTGATAAAAACTTCGGATTTGAACAAACAACGTCCTTCCGAGAAAAATTTGACGAACGCACAACGGTCCTAGGCTGGATCGTTGATTTTGTTATTCAGTTCAGTAGTTCGGCACCTCGTGGCATTTGGACAACTTGGCAAATGACAGTGAAATCAATAATGTTACTGATTTTTGGACAAACGTTCCAGCTGGTTTTGATTATTCGAGTCACAAAAACTGATCGAGGACGAAGATTAGCGACGTTTGAATAAAATGTAATTGCAAATTGTCGGTATTTACCGGTAGATTAATATACAGACGTAATATCGTAATTTTTTATCCCGCACTACGTACGTGGATCGAATATAGATTTCGTCGGTGCGCGTTTCTGTGCCACGAATAAATCCATCGTAAATGAGTTGCATCCTATTCGTTACCTTCACATCAAGCACTCATTGAAAATTGTACCGAATATTGCGCCAAAGAGCCATTGTGCCGTAAATAACTTTTAATTCCTTGTTTAAGTGGAACAATAGACACTTATGTAAATTTCATTTTTCCTATGATGATTTATTTGTTTATTTCTCGTTGAATTATATCTGTTCTTAATGTTGAATCATATTTGTTGCACAAATTTGACAAAAGAGACATTTTCAAATGAATATATTAAATTTTCAGAAATCGTGTAGGTGTGAAACAAATAAATATCGTAATGATAATACGGGGACAATGATACGGGAAGAAAGGTTTTTGTTGTTGCAATTCGAGAATTGAATTTCCACCATTGATTAATGCATTTGTGGTCGACCAAATCCGCTTGGCCGTCTTGTTACAAAGCTGCAGGACGTCAGACTGTACGTAATCCGTGCATACGTCAATCGTATGCACACGTCATCGGAAAGTTAAGTTCCTGTGTAAAGCCATTTAAAAGCATGGAAAGTTGGCACGATAGCGCGACAAGCGAGCATTGTTCTGGCTCCACTTTGCTCGTAATACGAGGTTGCTCAGGTCACTGCTACATTTCTCATGTCCCGTGTAAAAGGACGCGGGACATTGAAAAAAAGCAGTTCGCCCGAAGTTTCCACCGCGGCCCGAGCATTATTGATACGACTATAACGGCATCGCACGTTTGGGAATAATCTTTCAAATTTTCTTGGCCGTTCACTTGTTTATGCCGCAACTTTTCCTATTAAACATCATTAATCATTCCATGTTATTTAGCCGCTCGATTAAATGTCGCCTTGGCTGAACGCGCCGATACGCCTGACGTGGAAATTTCACGCAAAAATGTGGATCAAATTGCTATTTATGAAAGCAGCAGAAATGGATTTTTCCTGCCTGATGATATAGGTGGGTGTTTCGCGACAGCGCTCATACAAAAGAATGGAAGAAATGAAAGCTGCTTGGAGAATTCCGTCGATTTTTGAAAAGCGAACCGAAAGAAACTTTCGCTGCGATTTCGATTAAAAAGCGGAAAAAATGATCACGCGAAGCCAACTAAGTCCGGTTAATTTTCTGTTGCGCGCAAAGCGTAATTTTTAATAATTAACGCGCGGCATTAATTGTAACGAAGTTAAGTACAAAAGTTAAAAATTCTATCACAAAGGAACAGCTTAACTGAATTTGGTACTTAATAATAGTACATTAATTTCAGATGCCCTGGCTTATGTGCGAGTGAAAAACCTAATGTATATTTAATTAGCTGAAACTTAAGCTGTCGTGGTGGAGCATTTTCATAAAAATATTCTATTTCAAAGACAAAGTATAATCTTCTTACCGAAGCCGCTTTCAATCAAGATATCAAAAAAAAACGTAAAGTTCCGCGGCCATTAAATTGAAAGCAAAATAAACGACCAATGAGACAACTGCAACGTCTTTCTTTTCAATTGAATGTTTAACCACGTTCACACAATGTGAATTTTCGCAAACATTTGCACGAAACGAAGTTCAGGCTGTTAAAAATCAACCCCTCGACGCTGGCAACCAGTAAGAAAGGTCAATCACCCGAGGGTAATTCACCTATAGCCAAGGTCTATAGTTTAATTGATGTGAACTTTTCCAATATGCACGAGCCGCTCGAGCGCAACAGTGTTAAGAAAAAAACAATAAAAAGATCGCGCAAACAATCGAATTCGATTTGAGTCGGGCGAAAGGTTATGTTCCAAGTAGCCGAGTTTCTTCGACAGCCAGTCGTTTCTGGGCTGGAGGGTCTGGAGAAGACAATGAAAGCACGCTCGCGATGAATGATTCATCGCGATATCGTGATGCGGAAAAGGTCAACGTCTCGGCGTGACGGAAAAGCTCGTCGCTGATGTAAATATTGAATGCGCACGCAGGTAATAACGGAAGTGAACGCCAATAACCGAAGGAACAGTGGGGCGAAATCCCGCGGGACGGCGGCGTTACGCAAAAGTATCGAGCGTTCGGAAGTGACCCTCGGCCACGGAGCCCCCGGTAAACAAAATTCGAAAGCATCGGGACGTCGCACGTCTGTTTGCGCGGCACGTGACAAACGAATCTGCGCGCACGCATCGAGCCCCCTTCGGAACCTTCTCCACCTCCAACTCCTGATGTGTATTTATCGTCGCGGACCCCTTTGGCGGCCCTCATCAGACCTCGCCGCCGAGATGGCTACGTGCGCTAGTTGGCGCGCCTCCGCGCATACCAATTGTTCCCGCAAGCTGCCACCGAGGCACATTATTATAATTAATCATTCAGCTTGTGTCACAACGGGGACCGCTGATGCGCCATCCGCCTCGCTCTCGCTATTTTTTCTTATACACTTTAATCGCATTCGCCTATTAAATTATAAAGTCACCGGGCTAATTCGAAATTAAAGCTTTATGACGCTCCTGGAGGAGAAAAAAAATAATTTTTTGATTTTGATTTTTGAACGCGTAGTTTCAAGTATTGGAAGTAATACGATCAGTGAAGTAGGGCATTTATAAATGAGAGATCAGTTTAAAGTAAAATTAATCTTGATTTTTTTAGTAAAGAAAAAAAAATGCTGGTAAATGTATACGCAAATAAATAAACAATAAAATATTGTAGTTCGATCACTTTAAAGTAAAGAAACTATTCTTTTGTAAAAGAAATTAAAAATGAAATTTTCTCGATTTTGAAACCTAGTAGTTCCTGTGAAATGAGTTGAATTATCAATAAAGAGCCAGGAAATAATGGAAGGGTTTTCACGAGTACGCTAAAATGTTGCTCGAAACCCGATTATTGAAAGGAAGAGGGCGATCCTGCCAAACATTCCGATGCATTAAACGATGCGCTTTTTTGGCTCGTTCATCACATTTGTCAGATTATGATCACTGTATTATTCCGTCTGATGTTGAGCATCGAACAAATTGGTATAAATATCACATGCGTCCAAAAACGTCGACCGTACTGACGGACTCAAGTTTGGTCGAAAAAGCTGATCATAAATAATACACGTAACCAGTGCACAACGGCGAATAATAGAAATGAAATTATATGTTAATTGTTCGTAGCAAAGCGAACGGAATAAAATTATGCAGTCATGATGTACAATTAAGAGATTCAAATTTAGCACGCTCGTATGGGATTCGATAAATACGCGCCGGCGGAATTACCGCGCATGGAATACGTTCCGCGCGCAATATACAAATATATATTTCAACTGTAGAAAGGCGTAACTAACGAGATAGCGCGCGGCCGAAAATATTAGCACTAAATTCTAGAGATACAATTTTCTTTTTCATGTTCGCATTTAAAATATTGCTATCATTCCTTCGCTGGTATATAGATATATTCGCTAGGGGGCGTCACACTTTTCACACGTGCTCGTTTGCAACTTCGCGATTCTCACTTACGTCCAAGAAACCCACGAAAATTTACGTAAATTTATCCAGGATTTCGTCATTTTGCTGGAAATCAATGGCCTGATTCCGTCTGTCGGGCTGTAAATTTTTTAGCGAAAATCTTGGAAATAAAAGACGAATTGGAGAATAACGCGTTTATTTAAATTTTCACTCAGCCAGCGGGATAATGAATTCGTTTGTTTCTCGGCTTGAACAAAACGAGGAAATATAAACATTTAAGTCAATTTCCCTGTTTAATAGTTTAAGGTAAAATAATTTCTGTATTGTAGCACAGGAAACGCGCGCTTGTCCATGCCAACGTACATAATTTTGCATTTTGATTAATTAATTTCATTTCATTTACATGTTACAATATTCGCATCACATAACAACCATTTACCATCTTTTATATGACATAAAAAGGTTACACTGCTGATTTACGTGAAATATGTTATAACACGCAGAAAGACATTTCTATAAAATACATCTTGTGCACTTTTTTTGAAATGAGCAAAGGGATTATGCGTAATAAATTAAAATTGTTTGTAGAAGCAAATCTGAATTCCTACTTATTTTTACACAGTTATTAAAAACGATATTTTAATAATCGTGAAGTACATATTTTCTTTCTAATTATAATTTTTATTCGTAATAAAAGGAAAAGTAGAACGAAATGTACACTGCAAGTTTCGTTCCATGTAATTTTTGTAAATCAATTTACTAATCAAATGTAATTTTTAATATATTTTTTGTCAATCCTTTCGAGATCTTTCACATCTAATTGTAGTTTTTACGACCTCGTGACAAAGACAATTTTTCGCGTTTTCACAATAACGCTGAAATGTGCTTTTATCTGAATGAACATTGTCTAAAATTCAATTTAATGACACGGTTTTTATTTCGTTTGTACACAACCAAAAAACATAAATATCAAATTTCCGAGCACAGAATAGTTGTACCATTAAGTTAATCAAAGATTTGGAGGAAAGATTACGAAAACTTTCAATTTTTTGCCCGCGTGATTATTGAGAATTAAGATAATTATTAATAGAAACTTCATTAGTAGTCGGTAATTGTCTTCTTTGAACAAAAGATTTCATCCAACGGTGTAATACTATCACAAATGGATTCGAATTACATTCGAATTTAATGCGATCATTGATTGAATTAACTGCACTTTTTCTTAAACTGAAATTGTCAGAAAATCTTATGAACATTATTATGTCAAACATTTTATATATTTTTAATAAGTTTCTTCTAAAGAAACAACATTATTCGAATTCAATTAAGTAGAAAAATGAATAACATAATAATCTTGCCAATTGTATTTAATACATTATCTGTCAGAAAAAAGAAATACATTTAAATTATTTTAAAACGAAGTCTCAAGTAAAACCACCTTTAAGATTTTAAAATTCTTTTAAACATTTAAAAATTTCTATATGACCTTTTATGTTAATTATAGTAAAAAGGCATTTTAAGTTTTATTGTTAAACACTTATACTAAAACCACCAAAAATGCTTACGATGTTGGAGTTTTAAAAAGCTTTCAAGTGTTTAGATTTAATACCCTCCAGAAAGACTAGTCGTTGCAGTTAGCTTCTTATTTCATTTTAAAAGCAAGTAAAATAAGCGCGTAAATAAATAATCGAATGAATTAATAATTGCATAAATAAATAAAACACACGTGCACGTTACATGGCGTGTTATTTACGATTATCGGCGGGTATAAGGGCCGAGGGCTGATATAGCTGATGAGTACCATAAACCACCGTCGTAAAGCAACCGAAGTTTATTAGCGTACCTTGATGCATTAAGGAGTCAAGAGTTTTCTTGATTAAAATTAATACCTCTCTCAGAACTAACCCGGTACCGGTCGCCCGGACCACCCTCTTAGCATCCCAATGCCTGATTTACCGATACGTTTTTTTAGGCGAACAAATGGGATTCCGCATTTCGATTCTTTATGATCGCCCGGCTTCTTTTCCTTTCTTTTTTTTTTCATCGCATTCTTCTTCCTCTGTCACCGCCATCAAAGTTTAAAAGTGCTCTTAAAAGCCCACAGCGAAGACCATTCGCGTTCCAGTTGCGGAACAATCGTGGCAGGCGATTAATTCTGCCCCCTTGCATTTGGGACGGTTTTACTTCTTCGCAACCGCCACTCGAAATTATTGCATCAAGAGGTTTCACTTTACTCATGATGTACAGTTCGAGGAATGAACGTAAAAGTGACGATGCCATCAAACGCAGATTATTCCGGCCGATGCCGAAATGCGCGGCCAACGCCTGAATTTCAAATTCCCCCTCGCACTTTTTGTGCGGTATAGAGGACTAGCTGTAAATGCCGAGGGTGTGATAAATATTCAAAATTCTGTGCCCTGCCGTCACTTTTACAGTCGCCGCGAGATAGTCATATTGTCGAATAAACTTCAACCCAGTGCAGGTCCAGGTGCTACTGTTCCGTTTCACTTTTTTACATCAACAAGAAGAAAGACAGATACACGGTGCGCCCACGGAATTTTGCAAACGTTTTTTAAGAATATGGACCAGCGTTTCCCGTCGACAGACTTTAAGTCCGAGGAAACTAATTTGAATCGGACCACGGGTGGCGCGCAACGGAGACTTTTGCCCGTCTGTTTTATGTACACAAAAGAGCATAAATTCAATTTCCTTTCGACCGTATTGGGGAACGTCTCGCCAAGTGAGCCATATTTTACAATTCATTAATCTTCAGGGACTCGTAAATAGCCATGCCATGCATTACTGCGAAAAAAAAGATGCGCTCCCAATTGGCGGCGCCACCATTGCGCGATTGATGGCGCAGTTTGAAAAATGCACCAGCAACGTTCCAGCGACGCACCGTAAAAGAAACAATCAATCCCAAGCGATGCGACTAAACGCGCGCGAGCCACGAAGTGCAGTTTTTTATACTGGCAGTTATCGCGGTTATTGAATTTAAAAAATGAAAAAAAGAAGCGACCCTTTTAATGTCACGCAACGCGTGATATAATTGGACGTAGTAACTGTCAAAATGAAATTCAGTGTCTTCTCATTTTACTGAGTTTTAATAGGACGCGCAACGCAAGTTCGCCGGTTATGAATAACCATGTGTCCCAAATGCGCCATAGACGCTCGTGTGTCATGGTGAAATTGAAAGGGTACATTCGTTTATACTTGGCGGAATATATTAGCGCGAAAACATTCGGATTCAATCATTTGTTTTGAATAATACCGAATAACACAAGGGTTCTGGCCGCTATAAATTCGGGCTGACTTTATCCCTGGCTGTTTCACTGAAAAAACTGCAACGAGCGTTTTCACGAAGTTTACGTTCCAATTGGATTGTTTGGTTCACGGTTTTCGAAGTTTGTTTTTTATGAAAGATAATTGCAAATAAATAATATGAGTTCGTTAACTTTGAATAGATAAATTATTAAATTTTGGTATGAAAAGAAGTCGGAGAAAATGGAACACAAGAGGATGGTACTTTATTAATGTTGGATGAAAAATCCTCGCACTGTAGCTGCTAAGTACACAATTGGAAATTATTGAGAAAAGAGGATTTAAAAGTCGAGCAATTAAAGGTACTTAACAATCAATAAAGACGATTTAATAAATGATTCTGACAATTAAAAAAGGACCATTCTGAAGTCGAATGACCGTAATTATTACAGATTTCACGCTTTTTTATTTCCAAAGTAATGTATAAGAACTTATTATCAACTTTCTTTAAGATATAATTATACCTGATACAATATTGGGATATTGGTTTCATTAAGAAACTTGGCGTATTTGCGGCAAATTCGTAATCAAAGTATTGGTGAATCAATACCCGACTAGCAATAAAATTTGTCAGAAATTTGATACGATTCCTTAAATAGAAACTAATCATTAAGAGGAACAATTATTTCCTCGAATACAAACAATTAATAACGCGTATACTATCGTTCAATTTCCTTCAAATTCCATCCCCCGTATTTTTTTGTTTTTCTTCGCAGACCTGCGCTCGTTAAATTTATACTTGGAACAGTTCGTTACAGCGAAGAATTAATTGATTTTGCCAATGAAACGGGGTGGCAGATCGCTGAACGAATTTGCGAATTATCAATAACGGTTTATTGTCGATGTATGACGAGCTGGTTTGAGTTTATATTTTGTCACTTTGAAACTTTTAGCAAGTTTTTCTTCACTAATGCTGAAACTACTTTGAGATTTGATATATAATCGAAAAAGTTTAATGTAAAGATTTACTTCGTAAATTTCTTCGCTGGAGTTTATCACATCCTGCGCAACACGACTACACTACTGTGCTGTAGCTGGGGCGTATATACGAGTCGCGAGATTAAGGGGTCCAGATTATTTTCAGTTTTATTAAAAAAAGGGGGGAAAAGATGGAGAAAACCTAGTTAAAAAATTCTGATATGAAAACCAGCTAACTCACACCGTTGTTTGGCGCATAGTGGAAAGGCTTTTCAAATAATTGCGTTGACCCTTAATTTTTTTTTTTTTTTTTTTTTGTGGTATGAGGAAGTAACAAAAGCTGTCACCAGCAGAATCCGAATCATAGTTATTCCGCACGAGAGACAATGGCATGATTCACTGGTTCGTAAAATATCAGTGATTTTGAATTATACGAAGCGAATTAAATAATCCATTAAGCGGGCATTATCTGGATAATAATTTTAATATTTATTGGCAAAATAGTCTATAATTGAATGCGGAGATAGAGACTGAGGAGGCACAAATTAAATAATGTGATGCCACTGATAACTGCCGTGCGCGCAGTTTTGCGGTTTAAAATTTTGCCGGAATAATTTATCGCATGTCTTTTGTTTAGTGTAAATGTACCGTTTCTGAGCGTGCCGCATTTATTTATGGCAAGTGATTGATGATAATTAAATTGACCGACGCGACAAACAATCAAAATAATTTTATTGGCATTACATTTCCATATTTACTTACACGTATTATCCTCGTAATTAAAGTTTCGGTTTATGAAAAAAAGCATATATGGCAATCATCATTGTTTTAAGCCTTATCCCTCAAAAAAAATTTCATTTTTTATCAACTTTCTCGTACACAAATAGATTTTTTTCCATTCTGGTTTTCAGAATCGTTTGCAATTTTTTATTAATTGAATATATTTATTTTATTCTTATATTTAAATATTTATACTAGCCTTAAATTTATATAGTGGGTAATTAATTTTTTGAGTAAATTTAATTAACGTTTATGATACTTGAAAACACGCATGTTCAGATTATAATAAACTTTCGGACAATCGCTATTAAACATATGAGAGTTGGTTGCTCGTGACACATTAGTATCGTGCAATGTCGCAACCCATTATTAAAGGAAATTACAATCGAGTGTTCACAAAAATTGAAGCCGATGTTATCTAACCAAAGGAAATTAATTTCTAAGCAAATCTCAGTTTAGTCAATAAACTGCTGTTAATACCATTAGTTCGAGCTTCCGCTTCTTGTCTTAAAATAGCCTCCTTAAAAGTTAATTTCCTTTTTTTGTTACGATTCATCTGATTAGGAAAACGTTAACCAGATTTTCCATTTAATCGAGGAGAAAGTCTGTATAGTTCAATCAGACTCGTAGAATGGACTTTTACATACAAAAATGAATGAAACTTTCAAGCGTCTAAATTTATTATTGCATTACACAATTTTATTACAGAAAAATAAGAATGATTCAAGCTGTAAATACATTGCAAACCTGCACAAGTTTTGTAAAATGTAATTATCTTTCGCGTAATTTTACAACGTGATTCTTTCGGCGAAACGCTCGACGTACCAATAAATGGTTCATTACCTTTACATCAAATAATAAGAGCAGATACTTTTATCCGTAAACTTGATTTTCGATTTCAATCGAGCGTCAAACGTGACTGTCTTGTATTTCTACGATCGATTTTATTGTACCGTTAATTGATATCGGTGCATTGGCACGTTAAAATCGCAAATTATGACGTGTAGAATTAGAAACAAGTGGGATAATGACACATAAATTCGCGCGCGAGATAAGATAATAATATACAGAATAGTAGACGTTCAGAATAATGATACGTAGAATTTAACACATTTAGAATGGCGCGGAGCCGCGATGCGAAAATGTTGATAATAATATGCAAAGTAGAGATATAGAACGGAACACGTATTAAATTGGTGTTATCTTCAATCAGTTTAACTCGACTTATCCCGCTTTATCGCAATTTCTCAGGAATTGACATTATCAATACAAAGATTAGTTGCCGCCGGTTAATGAAATTCACGAAAATTCCGCAGCCGTGCCTCATTTGGCTGCGAGTATTGTTTCGATTGTCGTAATTGGATTTGAGTAACCCAAATAACCCAAATAATCCGAGTGGCGGAGGGGAAAAAAAGTCCGGTCCGAGGAAGCGGGCGGAAAAAGGGAGGAAACGACGGAGAAAAAGAAAGCAAGAACGGGAAAGAAAAAGGGAAAAAGTTGTCGTTCTATCGTCGGATCTTTGCAAACTATAAAGAAAGGGCCGCTGAAATACTTATAATTCAAACTCGCGAATAACTTTCAATCGAACCGTTCGTGATATCCAATGTCGAAATAATTTTATGTTGTCACGCGATCTCGTTGTGCATATTTTACAAGCATTTATTCGACTACGCCGTGAGTGCTTGAGTTCTCGTGCCACGCATTTCGAGTAGTTGCACGAACGCCATTGTCGTGACGTAACAAATGGAAATTCAAGTCCGTCCGCGAATCCGGTTGCCACCCTAAGTGGCATGCATGTCACGTATCACTTTCCTCCAAGTCCTGTGTAAATACGCCTGTTTACGATAATATTCCGCGTAATGCTAATGAGATACACTGCTATCTGCGTTTATGGCTCGCATCTTGGATTCTCCTGTACTCATTTTTGCCTTTCTTTGTTTCAGGTGAGTCGTCCACTTCCAAATCTTCGGCGGTGATCGCGCCAATTTGCATCGAGTCGCCTGATAACTCGGGGTTCTGTGAGTCCAGCAGATAATGCTGGGTCAATATTTATCTCGAATAGCACTCTTAAAATGTAGACTTCGCATTGAAGAGTAACTACGCGGATTAAGACAAAAATCAAAGTTACATATGAAGCAAAACGTTTTATAAAATTTTTGGATTCGTAGGAAAGAATTTAAATTCCGATATAAAATGTAAATATTATGACTCAAAATTCAAAGCTTCGAATCAAACGTATTTCTTCATAGTGCTCTAAAATTTTTTATTGAAAAGTTATACTTTTTACGCGATTTCAAAAATGATATTGATATTGATGATGATATTGATGCGAAATGTTCATTTTTTAGAGTGTTTAATAAAAACTCCCGCGTATAAGATAGACAAATAAAAAAGAAATGAAAATTACTATACATGGTCATTTGAATTTACTATAACTCAACATATCCGTACGACCATATATTCCAGTAAAAGTTATTCCTTTTTTTTCAGTATACAATTGTACCCTTCATATGACGGATTTTTTTATTTGAAGTTTCCCTCACGATTTATACTTGCGAAGAAACATAGATTTCACGTCCCACGTTTATTTCGGTGTCAGGTGTGACGAAGGAACAATTTTTTTTAACGACAGACAAAATTGCGAGTCATCGCTTTTATACTTATAAAAGTATTTGAGTTATCATTTCCGTAAACTTACACAGGGTGGAGAGTTGAGGCACAATGCTTCTTTCGCCTGACAATTTGATACGGTAAAACTGAGTAACTTCCACCCAACTAACTTTCATGATTGGTCTCATAAACGCCCACGTATACAAATGTTGTATCCCCATCATTACGAGTAAGGCACCTTACCAACAACGCTTCAAACCGGAACTCGATTTCATTTGCCCGTATGCTGATAGAGGGGTTAAATAACCAAGTTCTGTTTCTCATAATTTCCGTCTATACCACCCTCGATAATTATACTCTTTTACTTTGTAACACAGACGATTGAATATTACCATTTTTTAACGATTTATTATTTTTCATCGATCATGCATTACCGTACTATGTCATCTTTAAATTAAACGTTATCAAGAAAAAAATATATATATATAAAACACTTGAAAACTCGAAAATTAAGATGTTAGCTAGTAAAACAGAGAATACTATCTGTAACTCGACATCATTTTCCGCCTGGGAAAACAATGTCGTTAAAGACTGCGATTTCTTCGCCGTTAACACTAAAGTTTATTTTTTCACGGCAATTTTATTTGACTAGCAACAAACTTACGTAACGCCCGCAAAATTCAAATTAACACAAAGTCTTCGAGTTTACGCAGCGAAGATAAAATCTATTTGTTTTATGGACTTTTAATGACACTGTTTAATTAAAGATAACAATTCAACGGGTAAAAAGTGTCCCGGCTTTATTCGTATATCAACACTTATCTACGAAAACTCTCTCCGGAAACTCGGAAGTAAGTGACTTGAGCCTGCCAAACGTCTACGCGTGTTTTCCGCGAGCCTTTATCGTCGGCATGTTGCGACATTCCGCGAATATAAATGTCGCCGAATATTGAGTTTAAAGTTTTACATTTGTCTCGCATTTTTCTGTAATGATGCTTACCCTGGACGAAAAAGGGGGATTGAGAGATTGTGCCTACGATTTTCAATAAGACCTAACGTGCGGAATTGGACATCAAATAATATGAAAGACACATGTCTTGCGGGCTCCCTCGCTAACGGGTATACGAGCGAAGTAAAGATATACACAAATAAAATAGCTTCCCCGGGCTTACGAATAAGAAAGGAGGGTCGCTTTTGTACACGTATATAGTATTTATGTCCTTCTCCCTTAAGACTTAATCCCTTTTAAGATGTCTTTGTGATTCGCATTCCATCCCTTTCCCGCTTGCTCGTTAAAACCGATTATTATATTAAGAAAGCGGGTGCGCACATATTGTAATTGACGGAACGTTCAATCATTCAATTTGTGTCGCAACCGACCTCCGTTTCACTCGCTGCGGTTGCGCGTAAAAGCCTCAAAAGATGCTCCACAAGTTCTCAAGTGCATTCACTTGTATGCAAATAAAATTAGATTTTCGCGTTATTAAAACTTTCTCCGTTTCCCAATCACAATTGATTCTATCAAAAATGTTACACACTCTCAAAGATACGCTTCGATAGGTATTTAGAAATTCTCTTTAAATTTCTCGACAGTGTCGCGCTGTCGATTCAGTCCGCAATAAATAAACGAGGGTAAATTCAGTTTTCATTTCGATATTATGAAAATTGAAGTTAAAAATCATAAAGATGATTATAATTCTCAGGTTAATGAATGTATGATACACTATTTTTAAAATAGTTTTAACTAGACATAAATTTTCGATAAAATTTGCCTGGTACAAACGAGATATTTTTGCAATTCAATTTTCAAATAGAAAAAACAATCTCAGTTTCTCCAAAGTTTGCAGAACCATATTTTCAATTTATTTGAATCAACAATAATTTTGTCGGTGTTGATTTGAAAAAATTTTTTAGAGCACACGAATTGCTTCAGTTGCCCCTAAAACGTTATAAATGTATATTATATGCTCGACACATAAAGGCCGTTACACAATGAATACATATTAATAACACCCTCGCATATGTTACAGAGCAATTTGTATTGCAAACACGTAGAAAAAGTTACAATTATGCAGTCGCTGCGGCGCAACTTTTGCTGACAAGCGTCTGTCAGCTAAAACTGCTTGCGAGCCCAAGACGTCGAGATTACACACAATCGCGTTAACTAATTCACTGATTCAACCTAATAATCGAATTATATTCACATAATAATCACATTTCGCTATTATCGACACTAAAGTTAGCGCTCGACAATTGAATTAATAACGCCCACATTCGCACGCGCGGCGACTGGGATACCCGTACCAAACGCAAATAAAGTCTATTCGTGCATGGAAAAAATTGAAATCTATTAAGTCGTTTGCGATTAAATATTGTCAAAATAGGAGAATACTGTAACCGCCAAATATAAACAATTATGGAAAATGCATTTTTCACTTATCCTTCTTTATTTTTTAAGGCTATAATTTCCCGTCCTATCCGACACTCAGTCGTATACCACAAATGACTCAGTCGCTTTATACTTTTTTCCGTGTAGCTTCGCGCCACACCCTTGCGCAGTTATTACCAAAACCCAACACTTTTTTTTCATTTGTTCCCCTCCAAACAACCTCCCCCTAATTTGTAGTAACTATCATAAAGGGGACGAAAAGTCAATGGGTTCGTATCAGTCTTCCTCGAGCGCGAAAAGTTCTTAAAAATGACCGGCGCAATTACGACGAGGCGTTTCATTAGGGTTCGAGCCGGATCCATTACTGCGATTCGCGAGGCGTTATTACGGTGTTTATAAGCATGTAAATTTTCGTTGCCCCCGCGGACAAAAACTGGACGGGGGCGGGCTGGTTTATGACAGCTGGCTGACACAATCGGGGGCCGCATCGCGCGACCCACGGAAGCATTAATGACCCGACCGTTTGAACGCGTCCGCACGTGAAGCCGAAGGATCTTCGTGCGCCGAGGATCGGGTTGTGGCGATAACAGGTGCATTTCGGGCAAAATCGCTGGCTCCACCCCTCAACGTCACGCGGCCCTCTTGAGCCAACTTGCCCCAATAAATCCTAATATCAAGTCGCCGTCTCCCCCTCTTCCCCCTATATCACTCATATCTTCGCAGCGTGACGCCACCTACGACTCGACTCGCTCGGACTACCGTCACCCTTCGCGGCAACCCTCCTGCGTTCTCCCAAAAGGTTTCACTTTCGTTTCATTGTGCCGCTCCTTCGAGCCGCCATTCTTTCTCCGGATTACTCGGGGCCCCCTCCACGTACCTCCCTGCCTTTGCGCGCCGCGTCCTCCCAAGGTCACGTTTTGTTAAATATCGATCGTCGCGCAAAAACGCTTTTCATTGTTATCTCCTCGATGGATAGATGAGCACTCGAAACTTTTGTCCTTGACGGGGGCTTGAGAGTAGGCCAAGATGATATCCGAGCCCCCCACCTTCCGTTCCTTGGCTGTTGACTTTTGCCTGCTGTCCTGTTGCTGCGCGGCCGTTTACATTCAAGTCAAACAATAACGACAATCATCCGCGTGCTTTCGGAGTCTTATTATTTTAATTAGGAACGGCAGATTGCCGGGCGGTGAAAAGTCCCGGTTGTTTGTGATACACTTAAAAGGGGACGACGGGATCATGGGAAATTAATATTGTTGAAATGTGTAATGATAGAATGACGCAAGATTGATGAAAAATTGTTCGAATCTCAATTGATTAAAAAGCATTGAAATTACATTTGGGATTAGTCATTTATGAATGTGCTGGAAGTCTGAAACATTTTCAACCTGCGATTAATTTTAAATCAAAACAATGTAAAAAAGAATGAAAGAAATGAAATACTTTATCGTCAATTTTACTAAAAAAATTAAATTAGGTATTAGACGATGTATGAGAATGTTGATCATAAACATTACATTATCACAAAACTTTCGTCTATATTTTTGTCATAATAGTTGAAATTAATTGTAACTTTTACACGAATACACTTTTTGTTCTCGTTTGTTCATAGCAAAACCTTTTATAACATGTAATAAAAGTAACCCCACTATTATTTCGAGTTAATACAATATCAATCTTTGTTTGAAAGTTATAGATCAATATATCGAAAAAAATGGTCGTAATTTTTATATTCTAGCTCTCTGGTCTTTTCCGTGAATTGATCCTGCGGTTCATTAGACCGTATTTTTCACGATATTCGATTCGGTGGTCCGTCCTATTTTGCTTGTCGACAATTCTATTTATAAACGACTTTCGTGCGTTAACGTTAAAAGTCGCTGCTTATATTTTATGACTAAGCTTTAAAAGTACGTGTATTTTCAAGTTTTAAAAATATACATGTTTCAACATTTTCATTGCTGTACTTGGATGAATACAATAATTTGAAGTGAAATTGTAAATGGCTGGACATTTAGAGACAATAGTCGCATTTATCAATGAAACCCAATATGCAAAAATTAATTCCAATTACCTTTAAAGTTTTACACCACTTTTTTGAAATGCAATTGCAATTTGGCAATCTATAAGCTGTAAAAACGGACATTCGATAATCTATAAATCAATATTGAGAAATCCGGTTTTAATGTTAAATGGTGCTTAATACGAAATGTTAACAATACGAATGAAGAAGATGCAAAGAAAAGAAGCGGATTTAATAATAAATAGCAGGAATTTAAATAATAATGACACTGCATATTTTCGTCAACATCCTCTGACCAATAATTCTGATCAAAAACATCCCAAGAGGATAAGAGCAAGGCAGGAGAGTAGTAGCTAGTAAAAATAGACTCATCCGGCTCTCTGAAAAATTACTCAGCTATTTCATCTTCATTTCAATTAATGAAGATAAATAACACGCATTCATCTCGCGCGACAAAAACCGTGATGGATTCATCTCTTTGCGATACTGGCAAATGGGATTTCATCTGAGTCGAAAAAACATTGCGCGCCGCTGATTCCAACTTCGTCTGGCACCGATGATTATTCAGCGTCTCGCGGCGTAACGCTTCGTTTAATGCCGCTTATCGCGAGAACTTGGACTTTAAGTCGCTAAAACGTCTTGTCGTAGCTCGATCTTTTTTAATTTTTTTTTTATTTGCTCACTTGCAAATTCAACATAAGCCATCAAATCGAGGATGCATTTTAACAGTGATTATGTATGTACCAGTCAAAGTAAAACAATGATTAACGCAAAAATGACCACTTGAGTCTGATAAACCGAAGGGAAAAGAAATAATATTTATTTGTGTATTTTCTTTACACTAATTATAATGAGAATTTTCAATATGCCTAAATAGTTTTTACTATTACCTCAATGTTATTATTATCTTGGCTAACTTTATATATACTACGTATAAACAATTACAAAATACCTCACAGTTCAAATGCGTTAGATAAAGTCTACATAAACAGTCGTGTCAACTGATTTCGCGATCGAACAAAACACAACGAATGAAATTAAAGAGAACCGCCCGTGTCCAGACGTAAACATTAATTGACGGGACAAGCCGGAGACCTTTTTCGCGAGCGATCCGTCGACGTAGCAATTGAATTAACATGGAGCCGAGCTCGCACGTAAGTAAGGAAACGCGATCGGGCGTATGCACGTGGATTCAACGGCGCGCGCCTGATGGGTGCACGCGAAGTGCATGCACACACGCGCGCCGTCCCGCCGTGAGAAAACAGTCGCGACGTCCGGACAGACGTGCGCGCCGACCCCTGCATGCCACGGGAGGGTGCGTTTTATTTTCCCGCACTGACAAGACCGTCGAGCCGCGACGCGACATGCCTCCGCCCCCCGGCGACCCCCTCCAGCCCCCCTCCCCCCGTCCACCGTCTTCCCCGCGACTCCGACAACCCCAGCCCCAAGCCGTGTCGCGTGGTCGTCGTTTTTTCAACGCAACGTCGGCAGACTACGTGTCTGAGTGCGCCGAGATAATTATGTATAATGCAAGCCTTGTCCGAATCTGCATAAAGAAATGGCGACAAAAGCAGTCAGACAGACTGCGCCGCGGTTTTGCAATGCAGACTTGCGACGAATGAGTATCGGTCTCGTATATTTTACATCGGTCGTTTTTACTCCCCCTCACCAATTTCGGAACCTTTATTTCGCAAGTCGAACTCGAAGAAAAACCCTCGGATTGTCACGCGACAACTGTTGCCGGCTTCTTGCCCCACCGTATTATTAATGGCGCGACGTTGCTCTTGCGGTCATTACTTCGTAACGCAATTTTGGATGCTCGGCGGGGTCGAGTAATCGCGATGCTCGGATAATCCCGGATTGCGGGCGCACTTTTTCTTCGACGTCAAATTGACCGCGACGATTGAACGCGCCGCGTTGTCTCGCGAGATAAACCGGTCGGTGCCTTTTTGCGCGCTCTTTTTTGAGAACCGTCGTCGCGAAATGAAGCGAAAAACGGTCTGATTAAATAAGTTTCGCTCGTTGCTTCAGCAGCTTGTTCGAATCGTAGTGTTTGCGTATGTCGTCATTTTTTTGTTTGCTTTTTTTTCATTCCCGGAGAGCGAGCTCATTTTTTTCCGTTCCTCTATTGTACAAACGAATCACTTCGAGCAAGGCAATCCAAATAAACAGTCGGGTAATTCCGTTGACGAGCGGGTCAAAGGTTACGGGGATTCGCACGCGACTGCGATGCAAAGTTTACATTATGACTAGGCTAATGAAATTATGAGATCGGTCTTACGTCACACTAGTTGTCGGGTCGTAAATTGTCCGGCCGGAAGTAACGAGCCCCCGGTATTACGTTTCTTGTAATAGCAGTTGATTTCGCGCGTTGCGCGCAAATCTGCCGGCGCTCGCACATTTTCCGCGTCGCGCTCCCGAAACGAGCATCGCCCCGAAAATTTATGCCCCTCAAATTTTATTTCTCGAAACATAAAAAGTGCCTCGCTCGCGCGGATAATCAAATGCAACTCGCTCGCCATTATCGTCGACAATGCACTGCTCACGGTCCTGTTTATTTTCGCAGCCGCCTACCTACGTCCCTGGCGCGGTAATCTTCGCCCAATTTCATGCTGCTAACTCCGCGTGCGAATAAAAAATTCGCTTCCGAAAATCTCGTTTAATATTATAACAGTATTTACGAGAAAGGGAGAAGTGAGGGATAAAAAAAATATACGATACAATCAAAACGAGTTCGATGCTGCTAGACGAATCGCAAATATCGATTTCTTCTGAGTGTGGCAGCGTTTAATTGGAAGGCACGTTAAGTAATGCATATTATTAAAAAAAAAAAAATAAAAGTTGTAAAATCTACTTGTAATTTATTTTAACGAATACATACATATTTATTTTAAATAAATAACTCTTTTCAAGTAAACACGATTTTTTCTGCGCAGTTACTTATCTATAAAACGTATTAAGATAAATATTTTTTCGAAATTTAGAAAATTCTAATATTATTTTATAATTATTTCCGAACAGATTGTTTTAACGATAATGAGTAATAATTTTCCCTCACTGAGAACAATCGAATCAGCAGTGTAACTAAAAAAAAAGCATGTATTCCGTGATTTCGTATAGGCGGTTAAGTTAAAACCTTTCTTTTAATAACTCATGTAACACTTGTGAATATTTCGATTTTTAATTTACTCTGTTCATCCGGGCTTTATCAGTTATTAATCAAATTTTTCGCACGGCGATGAATTTTTATTCGATTAAAAATTAAGTTGATGAATGCACAGCAAAAACAAACGTTTCAGTCAAAAACTTTCTTCTGTAAACTCATGAAACACTTGTGAATATTTCGAATTTCAATTTACCTTTCAATATTCGAAATTGTGAAAAAAAAGTTAATAATGAAATACGGAATTTTACAGTTTAAGCACATCGACAATATAGATAAATAAATTATGATTGAGTTGATCAGTTGGTAAATCGCACACGAAATGCATAATCGACTTCACTTTAAATATAACCCCTTCCAATATACTTTTTCCTCATACATACATACACTTTTTCATTTCGTTTAATATTAATTTCTCATGAATTGTACATCGTGGCCGCAAATAATATTATTAATTTTTACTAAAATATTGATAAAAGAAACAATATAACATCCAAGCAAACTCAAAATTGTATGAAATACAACGTTAACAATTTTTATTTTTCCAAATTACTTGGGACATATATTCACGCAAAAAAAAAAAAAAAAAAAAAAAAAATTTAACCCGTATTAAATTCTAAAAAGAAAAACTACTAATGTAAACACTCGAAAAACTCTCTTGTTAAACATAATTATATGGTTCCTCACTCACTACTGACTGTAATTCAGAAGCATGTCCATCAGCGCTAGACTCTAGATTACAAACGTTT
>JABFOV010000318.1:0-42689 GCA_022817685.1 Aradophagus sp. ZL-2020
CTATAAAGTTTATAGGTGTAACCATTGCGGATAATTCGATGTAATTTATTGAAGGTTGCGCAAAAAAGGGATTGCCGAAGACATTTTCCACTTTACGATAGCGCCGTGTCATTTGCTGTCACCGTGCAGCGTCATTTTTGCTGGTCATTAACCTCGCGAAATTTCGATCCAATGTTGCACACGTTATTACCATCAAGAACCATCGACGAAATAAAATAATTCTCAACGGATATTTGTACACTTAAGCCACTATCTCCGCTTCACTTTCGGAAAGAAAAAAGTACACTCTTTCAAGGAAACTGCCGCCGGGAGTTAAAGCGCAATGTTTTACGGTAACATGCATTTTAGGGTTTCTCGGCAAAAAACTCAGAGTTTAAAATGCACTTCACATTGTCGAAGATATTGAAGTGATGAACCGATACGCGGCCAATATGTCTTTACGATCCATAAACATCTAACGTGCGAATGAAGTACGGCGTTTCTGCAGACACTATAAACATTTTATTATAATTGCCGTCGATCTTCGACATTGTCTTCTCGCGACTTCCTTCAATTTTTTTACGCGAAAATCTGGTACCGTTGAAGAGTTAGACATTAATTTTAGTCACGTTCGCGTCATCGCATTTAACCTTCGAAACACCATATGGGCTTGACAGATCCAAGTGAAAAAAGATAGTACAATTTATTTGTTCGCGACAAGACTACTAAAATACATATATTTTAAAGATTTGAACGCAATTGAACATTAACAATAAATTATAATTATATAATCGAGATTCATTCAAGAATGAAACAGAAGTGAGTCATTAAGTCGAAAAATGCGTATGAATAACTCGGAAATGACCCACACCATGCGGATGATCCACAGTCTACACCCAAAAGGACCAACCGCGATTATCAGGTAACGAGCACAACCGAACTCAAAGTACTTGAAAGTACGATAGGGGGCGCTCTCGTTCGGCACTGGGAGGTCTTCCACTCGTTCATTGTCAAGTTGCAGACGATTCCCCGTAGATAATAAGAAAGCCGAGGGTCGGTGTTTTTTGTCCTTTTCTCGACTGGTTTTCTTGTTCTCGAAGCACTCGCGAAAACTGATGGCCTGTGAGGGTTTCGCAGATCGTAAATCCAAGAGTGAGCATCGCGTCGGCTATTTTATTCGGGGTCGTGGCATCGATCCTCGGCGGGCAAAGTATTTACGAGACAATTTGCTATGCTTGCCACGATAAATTTGCCGGACGGCTGTCATAAGAGCAAACTAAATTTGGACTTCAAATCTTTATCAAAGGAAATCGAAGCTGGAACGTGGAAATAGAACTTTCGATAGTCGACCGACAATTTCAAGTGCGATCTTAAGGAGTGATTTTATTTAGAAATGAATGTATATCAAGAGTCTGCTAAAGGTTCCCTTTAATTAAGTTTCTTTTTTTTTCAATTATTGAATCATCGCAGTTGGTTTACCGATTTGATAGTATTGAAAAACACAACAAAAATGAAATTCGACATGTGTCATATATGTGGAGATTCGCCACATATGTGTATATTTTTCACAATAGTATCGCTAAATCGTTCTCGTTTTTCTGACCCTCGACCACGAACGTTTCCGTGGTATTGACCCTGTGCTTCTCGAGCGATTTTTATATGAAAAGGAAATGAAAAAAGGTGGGGCTACTATTAAGTCTGCGGGCGCGCTATCAGTGCTTGTCGATCGGATCGCAGGCAATGCCACAATGATCATTGTCGGCGGACAAGTACGAGACCGAAATACATCGCATCTTACCGCGACTAATTGGCATGACGTTGGCCGCCTCGCGCTCATTCGCACGCACATCGGCGTGGACAAAAACGCCGTGCTCAATGAAAATGTTCTTATTTGACGCAATAAAAATGGACGAGTCCCATGTGCCTCTGACAAAAAGCGGATTAATTGCCGGCGTGTTTTTGATACAATTAAAGGCCTCCCCTGTTTCGCCCGGCCATCTTCAGTGTTTCTTCGCGGCCGAGATAGACATCGGCTTACATGGAGAATTAACATATCAAAAGGGGCCATGCACGTGGGTCGTCAATTAAGGAAAAAATTTCTCGAGCGCTCGCGGCCGCGTGAATCGAAATAACGTGTCATCGAAAGTAATTGAAAAATCGGCCCGGTTTCCATCGAGCCGACAAGAGGCCCATTGTTGTTGACCATGTCAGTGGGGGGCGTTTTGTAATGCTGCTTTATTCGTACCAACGGAAAAATAATCGGCCACGCATAATGTGGCGTTTTCAATTACCCGTCGTTCGCAGTGGTTGAATGTTCGTTCCCAGTTCCCTCGTAATGAGTCAAGTCCGAGCTTTTCGATTCACTTTGGGAAACCGTGCAACGCTGCCCGACAGTTTCGTCGTGCATGGAGAGAAATGGTCATTTTGATATAACACTAGTTTGTATATAAAGCTTAATTTATTACCCGAATAGAATGTTTCATTTAATATTACAAAAAGGTTATGTAAATTGACTCTATTTTCTACGCATTTTGTTCCAAGATGCTAATTTCTATTAATTTAACACAGGTTTTGTTTTGGAATAACACCAATATGAATAATGGTTTGTAATAAAACGATTTTATTTACAGTAATAGAACTGCTTACTAGGAGCAATGCTAAAACGACACGTGTAACTGCAATGGCAATTTTTGTTGTCCCAACAAAGTATTTCTCTCCGTGTGAATGTATAATAACGGCGAATAATATGTGTTATGCAATTGCGCGAAGAAAAGTATGGAATTTCTCTCGCTACGAATGTGTAATCTGAATATTAAAGAGGTCGAATGTTAACGTGAAACTTGCTACGTTCAGAATAAGAAAAGGGAAAATTAAGAATGTTAAATTGGTGTGTCAGGCGTAATTGTTATTTTTTTCGGCGTGCTTCAATTTTATTTAGGTCCTTGACGTTCGATTATGACGTTAATTACACTTTTTAAATTATGGTTGAAGTAAATCGAAGAAACGTGCGAGAAGGTATAATTTAATTACATTTAATTTGATGATAAACGAGTTCTCGTCACCTACTGCTTCTATCGCGTAGAGTAAGTTTTCACGCTTGTAAACTTGATCTTCCATGATCGCAATCTTATCTAATAATTTCCGGTTTCGTAGCCGAGACCGTTAAGATAGTCTACATATCAGAAATGTATTAGATTAAGGCTGAAAGTCGGTGAATTTTAATTTCATTTCACTCTTCGTTGATACACATATGCGCGATTCCACGGATAAGTAATCGAGCCGAAGATTTCGAAAAAATAATTTAAAAAAATGGAATTGGTTAAAAATTAAATCGATATTGATCGTCTCTTTTATAAATAAAATTGGTCTTCAGACACATTTCATAAAATAATCTCTAATCGTTATACATATTTTCCCGCATTTCTTCGAATTGTAAAACATGTTTCTGTAATCAAGAACATAAACAAGATATCTTTTATCGGGACCTTCGAGAGATAACGCGAAATCGTTGATTCCAAATCGGCTCCGTGTACAAAATTTCATGCGTACTCACGTAAAAGTAAAGCTCGACTTTCTGGGTGACTTTTGGCACACAAGTAAGCGCTTCCGATCTGCAGCATCCGGTGTCGTCGGAACACCTGTGCAGGATGGCGCAATGTGGAATGTAAGTGGTCGAATAGCTGGGATAAATCTCATGCACTGGTATGACTCTTGCTCGCGGCCATTGGCAGCTACCCTCTCGGGAAACCTTGATGGCGTGTTGAAGAGCCTCTTGCATCTCCGCTGCTGAAATCAGTAAACAGCGAGTCGTTCAGTTTAGCGTCAATCATTACGACCCAGCGCAGTTATCTTGGAACGCGAGCGAGAATAGCATATCTATTGGCCAAGCGAACGAACATGTTTCGAGCGATTTTGCAAGAATTAAACAATTCGCATCTGTCCAGATGTGACAAACGAGGAATAAATAAAGGTCTTGATTCAAATATGAGAATACCTACATTCGTCTTCTTTAATCCTCTCAACTAAAAGTAGAACAATGACAAAACAGAGTTCTTTTGCAAAAATCTAACTTCCAAAACATATGTCCCTCTTCGTTTAACTTGCCGAATTTATTTCACAGCCCGGCTCTGAATTAGGTTCAAAAGTTCGCCGCACTCATCTCAGCCGCAATTACACTCCATCCATCACAATCTTTATCATTACTCTCAAATCTGTAACGGTCGCGAAAGCACACGGAACTCGACAGTTTCTGCAATGGTTGCGTCATTTTGCCGGCCTTGACTCGCGCCGAGTCTTTTGTCGGACTGACAATCGGCCCGACGGGGTTAAGTGGAGCGAGAGCAAAAGGTGTCGTAAGTAAAGACCCCTAAGGGATAGCGTGACGCGTTAATTGAAGTTCGTTAGACAAATGATTGGTAATTGTAACGCGAGCATCGGCGTGTCATCGTGGAGGGTCCAATCTACATCCGAGTCGGGCCATTTTGCTGATTCCTTTGGAATCGCCGTAAATCAATCAGGATTTAGCGACTGGAAGCGATGGCAGGATCAAAGGACTCATAAAAACAATCACGAGGACCGCTGATTGGCCGTTAAACGCGACCGCCGATTTTTTTTTCTCGCTTTCGTATTTCGGTCGACTGGACGTTGTGGATGAAGTTATTGCAAAACGAATAATGCTATTCAATTAAGTGTTATCGAATTTGGCGAAAAGTAGACGTAATTTCTCCAGTCCCTTAATTAAACCGTTCGAGCCGTGGGCCGACGATTAACGAAGTCAGTCGCAACAGCCGAACTGAGATTTATTGTGTTGACCGGTGCAAAAGAAAGAAGGCACCGGTGAAGCGCAGTGCTCAAATTATTGGTTGGAAATAATCGTTTTTGCAATAGGCCAGTCGGGGTCACGGCGGATTTCTCATAAACGCTGCGCTTCTTGCGGATGTTGTGTGGGCTGGAAAAGCATTTTCAACAGATACACGGCAATTCACTTCGCCGTCTGCCTAAAGTGTGTGTGATAACAATTCGTTCTGGAGGAAGCGGCATTGTTATTACCTTCAAGTAACCGTAATTAGCGTCGTACAGCGAATTGCCTTCATTTTCCAAATGTTATATTTAATTGAGCCAATTTGCGATGCTCGCTGTGAAATCTTATTTGTTTCGTTTCTTTTTTCCTATTTTCTGTCTTTCGTTTTATTACACCGTGGGGTCTTCTAAAGTTGTTGACTCAAATGTCGGGGATTTTAGCTTTGTTCGGTTTTAAATTGAGAGAATTAAAAATTTCGTCAGGTGTTGATGTTATCAGTGATCGTTGCTTTCTTTTAAAAATGTCGGGAACAAAAATCGAGTTGAATTATCGTCTCGTCCGAGGATCTAGTCATGTTAATTCAAATGTAAGCGACATTGTCCGAATACTAGGCAGTTGGATTTTACTTGTTCTCGCCGCGGCACGCCAGTCAAATACGTATAGCGCGATTTTCGTAGCCTGTGACTCAGTGTGTCAACGACCTTTACGTTAATAAGTTCATTTGGTTTTTGCTTAAAAAGTTAATTCGCTTTCATGACGGGTTTTTCACGTTTATTTACATTGGATGTAGAAAACAAAGATTACATACTACTGCCTTTCAATAAAATTACCGTGATTACTATTAATGTTTAATTAAAATTGCGAAATGTTGCATGCAAGTTGCTCCTTGACTTTAAAAAACGGAAAATAATTACTTAAAGTGAATTTTAATCGATCGATGCAATGAAACATACTACTGAAAGATCCATCCATTTGAAAAGACATTCAAGGTTTAAAAACTATTGATCTTTGGATTCTAATACTAGCTATTGCCGTTGAAAAAAAATCACTCATCAATTTTCCGTAAACTCTTTCACCGTAATACTTTTACCTGTAAGAAAATCAAAGTCAATGTATTGGCTTGAATAAAAGGCCGCGTCATTAAATTTTTAGTTAACGTAACGTTCGTTTTATACAATCCATCAATTAAATCAGCTCGTTACTTTGATTAATCTAACGTTAAAAGTAAACGATTAATAATCACGCCATCTTTTCTGATCGAGAAAAAACAGCCGAGTCATCTTTTTTTTATTTTCATCTGAAAAATGTCCGATAACGTTTTGCAATCGACCGATTCTTCTCCGTCCGTGCGAAAACGGCCATGCAACTTTCAATTCGATTTCCTCCAATCATTTCAGGGAGGCTCGTAAATAATTTTCCGTTATCAAAAATCATAAATCAACGGTGGCATAAATTTCAACACCTATCGCTTCTCGATAGTCGCGCACTCCGTAGTTCGCGGGACGATAATTCAAAGTCAACAACGAATGACAAAGGTAAAAACGGCGAGAATGAAAAATGTTTAATGACAAAACAAAAGAAAAAGAAAAACAAATTGCGATGCGTTAAGAATGCACTCGAGTGCCGCTGAAACAATGCTTACATTTTCCACTTTTGCCGGCGTGTCCTCTTGCCTCCTTGACACTTTCTCTCGTGCCGAGGGTTTGCCACTTGTGAATACTGTGCGCGGACATCGGCGGGTAATCTTTCCTCGGCTGGTAACCGTTGTACTGAGGCCCACTTGGGTTATCGTATGACTTCAAATCCCTTTGACTGTAATGCATCGTTACCAAGGGTTTGACGGTCGTCGTGGTCGTCGTTAACGACTCGGTGGTCGTCGAGGATGTAGCTGAAGACTCCTCTTCTTCATCATCGTCAATGTTGTCCTCCTCGGCGTAATCCTGCAAGTAGAAAAAGTGCTAGCTTTATTTATTGTTTACTGTGTTTCTTGCGACATTCGACATTGAAGAAGTAATTATTATTCCACAATTAAAAGTAATTAACAATCAATTGTGTCGCTAATTAGATGTTAAGAAAAATTTATTGGGATAAAATGCAGATTTGGTTTTAAAAGTTTCTTCTATTCTTAGATATCTATTTAAAGTGGACGTTTGATTACGTTGTTTCTGAAATTTGAAAATGATAATGTTAGATTTTTATAATCTTAAAATTTATTTTTAGTTATTATCAAGGTAAAAAATTGTATAGCAAGTTGCAGATGCAGAAAGTATATCAAGCTCAGCAGGACTTTATTTAAAGAATTTTAATAATTTTTTAGAAAAATGAGAATAATTTCGACAATTTAATGTATATTTATCAGTTTATTCCCTTAATTGTGAGGAAGAAGCTGATAAAGTGTAGGTAATTCCATAATACAAACTGGGAACTGAAGCTCAGTATTTCATTTTGACAATTTTTTGTTATGAGAAATATTTAAAATAATTATCCTACGAACATTCGTTCCCTAAAAAAATTCAATAAATTTTTATGCGTTATCAGTTTATTTTCACAATGGTTACGTCTACTTGAGAAAACAATGAAATTTGTTTAGCATATCGGGTTGAAAATGTTTATTTGATAACTCAACGTCATAACTATTGAATCATAAGCACGAATGTGTATCGCAAATGCTAGAGTTCGTCAAATAAATCTCGCATCTCACGATAAGACAATCTTATAATCAATTAAGCCCGTGCGTTCCAAGTTCCTACTCCGTATACACTTGACATTTAATACACCAAGATCATTTTCACAAGCTTTTTCCTGCGCGTCGTCGCGTAACACTAAATACGAGACGGAGAAAGAAATCGCAAAGTAAAGCGACGGAAACGCGTTGGCGGATCCGGATGGACATCTGGATCGCACGTTTAATTTGACGCTATGAGGAATGGTTAGGAAATTGTGTTGTGCCGTGATTCGCAGTCGAAATTTCGCAGGGGCCGAGTTTGCGGTTCGCTAATAAATTCATCACTCACTTAAGATAAACTTGCAAATTCTGCTGTTACGGACCGTCTGGAAGCGGAACGCACATTTTATTGCGCGATAAATTACGATAATCGCTCGGTATAATTTAACATACAAATCGCAACATTTTGTAAATGAAATTACGAAAAAAAAAACGGTAAATTATTTATTTAAATTTTGAAAATTAAATCATCGTGATTTTATCAATGAAAATAGGTTGTCGCCGGCCCTTGAATGATTCGAAATCGCCAACGAATGCAAATTCGAATGCGAATTCTCAAAAGACGGGACGGTTTATTGAGAGAAATCAATCAGACTGCAAGAATGGCACCGTTTCAATGATACGTCCGACTCGGGGCTTTGATCCTATCTAATGAAAATTTGTACTTTCGTTTTTTTCTCTTTGAGCCCATCAGAACCGTCTCGTTACGGGTGATTGACGAGCAAACGTTTTAGCGAATTTCATAAGAGGCTGAACGGGAATCTGGAACTCACGAGACTGTTTACAATACGATTACCAATTACTCTGATGTGATGAATCGTTCGTTACGTAAGCGAGCCGCGCGATCTCCGACCGACTATTACAATCAGCGATAAGCCGAAGGAAAAGCGATTGAGACGTCGCCGACATTCGATCGCGATTGGTTGGAAATGCGCGAGATGTCCCCGGACGTCGTTTCGCACAGCGCGTGGGTGAATATTGGTAAATGAACTCATAACGATGGAATTACGACACGACTGGCGATAAAAGAATTGCACATTTAAAAGCCATTCGCATTTGCATTTTAATTGACCGCCGGCGTCGTAATGGTACCGGAGATACGCGATGACAAGCGAGAAGAAAAAGTTCTTATATCGATTGTAACGGCGATTAAATCATTACGCGATTGAAAAAATGTTAATGCAGGGAATGTCTCGCAGTTCCACGAACGCGTGTTTTACGTATTAATTGACGTGGAGGGAAAATGGCAGTGGCAAGTTGAAATAAATCGTAGATATATGATAGCTTACGATATTGTAATGAGAACATTGTAAAATCAGATTTTGAATCTAATTCGCAGTTTATTTTTATCAATCATTATCAATAGATTTTTTAATAGAAATATCTTTTTTAACTTTCACGACTTACTTGGGATCATCAAATAGTTTTGAGGTGTATATTACAATACCAAACTAGGTCATCAAAATTTATGTCTGAACTATATAAAGTTTATTGCAGCATTGTTATATTCGTTGCATATCTTCTACGGAGGTTTTTCCGTACTTTTTGATTAATTAAACCGCGATTCTTACTGTTTAACGTGTGGTCTTAAATCTCCCGGGACATTGACGTTTTTATAATTTGGTGATGAATAAATCGCAACGAGAAAATAGTGACTTGCCGGGCATACGGCATGCAGCGATGACGGCTCGAAACTGGGCGGGAAGTCGATCGCATTAATATTCGACATTGGCCACGCACTACGGCAGACAATGAATGGGTAAAGATGTTGCATGTCTCCGGGCAAAACGATCATATCGGGAATAGCGAAATACCGTGAGCCCACCCACATAGTCTACCGGTATCGTCCTTTATCTCGAACCCGCCGAAAATCCCGAATCGGCCGTGTCCCCCTTATCCACTTTGCAGACTTTTTAATCGTCATTACTCCAGCAGCCTTTTTATCAGCTTCGCCTTTAAAATAGACAGATAAATCATTCGATGGCATCGTGGGCCGAAACGAGGATCAATGAATTCTAAATTCAGTTCCATTAATTATATCGAGTGTCTTTGATCCATCAATGATATCCTTAAAAAAAAATCCACGTGGTAACCTATATAATATTTTGATTATGGTTTGTTTCGATGAAAGTATTAAATAAACATTTAGTTTAAAAGAGTTAGATACTTTTTTTTGTGCACGTCGAATTAGTACACATTTATCTGAAGATCCAATTCAAGATCTTCGAATGTAATATCGGTTTGACAGATTTAAGTGAAAAGAAACAGTTAAGTAATATTTACGCCTATATGACAAGAATAATGAACGCGTAGTTAATAAAAGCTTAAATTGAAGTATTGATTTGGTAAAATAATCAAAAAATGATAAATATAGAATTATATCTATCTATAATATTGTTCATAGATGAACTTATGTAAACTCTCACTCTAAGATTTATGGAGTATAATAGAGTCATTAAAAAGAATGGCGGAAACTTGAATCCAAATCAGAACTACCAATCTAATCACCTCTAACGATGCCAACACTACATCATCTAACAAATTACAAATGAACACATTTCAAACCAGAACGCATCCTTCGAGGAACATCAAATCAACGTTCAATTAACGTCTCGCGCCTCACGCACGTCTATCCGATGTGTCGTACATCAAAAAACGATTATTCAAAACACTATCATAACGAATCTGCAGTTCTGACAAACGAAGGCAGTTTGTTACTCGGCACTAATAATAGGTGATACGCTCCTCCAGACTGCAATCGTCGAAAGCCGGCCGCACGATTAACACGTAACCATCCGAAACCAGCCGATCCCGCGGCGTCGTTCTCTAATTTCGTATGGCAGTCAAAAGGCAGAAGATAAATCGTGCGTCGAATATCGATAAAGGGACGCCGAAAAAGAAACAAAAACAAAAAAAAAGATGGGGCACTTATGCACCGCCCAGCGCTCGAACGGGGGGCCCCCGTCGATGGCGCGGAAGGTGCGCGGTACATCGTGTGCGATCGTTGCGAGAAAGCCAGGCTGTCTGCTACCGAGTCCTCGATCGGGAAAGCCATAGCGGACCATAACTAACGGCAGTCGGCATTGATAGGTTTATTGCCGCTTCTAAGAAGCGACTCCTACGAATCGCCTGGTCGACTTGTAGCAACACGCTTCCGATCGGGCCCTTCCATTGCATATTTTATCGCAACAACAAAGTCGGATTACGCGCGAGATTGTCTGGCCGGTTACGTGGAAAGAGCGAGGCGATAACCTCAAAAGACCCGGCGGATCGAATTTATGGGCCACCCGGAGGGGTAGGCCGATTTTCTGCGGCGCAGCAGCCTGATGCCCAGCGCAAGTCGTTATTAATGTGTTGATACTACGGATGTAATCTAACGTGATATAAGTGACTTGGCAGACGGCGGGTGCTTAAGGATCGCTAAAGATTGGTATTCTGCGAGAAGCGAACCCTCATTTTTTCATAACGAATGGGTTTTAATCCACTTATTAGATAGGTATTATTGTCGGGCTTTGCTTCCTCGTGGACGGGTTAATGATAATTTGGGTATGAGCGTAAGAAAGATATCGCGAAATTATGTACTTCGTGATTCTTGAAGGTGAGATGTGTTTATTTGATTCAGAAAAGTTAAGCAAATTTTTCACTTCGAAAACGTTTGTTCAAATTTTGAATAGGAAACTGTTATTTGATATTTGGTATAATTTTGTTTCAAGAAAATGTACAATAGTGACTTTTATACAAAGTATTATTTATTACTTTTATTACTTATTATTTATTACTGTTTCGCGAAAAGATATAAATTTATAATACAACATTGTATATCTAATATATATAATAATAATTACAAAAACCAATACCCGATTTGAGAAGAATAACAACGTATTTCTACTTAATTTATGAAATATTAAGTATCATTTCATAACCATGTATAATTTTTATCTTTTCTTGATGCAACCTTGTAGATATATAAGAGTTGCTGTAAGCGAAGCCTTTCTTTTCGTTTTGTTGTTTGATCTATAAAATTACCCAAATACTTATCCAAGAATTAGCTCCCCTTTGTTATTGCTGGTGGTTCTCATGAAATGCTGTTATTATTTAGCTTCGCAACAAGTAGAAAATTATTTTCACACAAGACAATAATTTACTCTCAGAAAACATAAATTTTAGTGTAACCCGAATATCTGTGCTATAGGTGGAGTTCTAGCTAGTGACGAAATCACTGGAGTTATATTTGATTAAAAATAAAACAATGATACATTTATTTCTTATTTATTTTATTTTCTCTTGAAAGTGTCTGAAAAGATTTATTGAAGCATAAAAAAGTTTCGTTCCAAAAAAAACTTAGTCATCGTGGTACGATTGAGTAAACGGCGTGTGAAAGTGTCAATTGCAAAACAAACGTAGATTCAACAATCGGACAATGTGTTAATTCAATCAAATGGTTTGCCAATTGAGCACGTCGCGAACTGGCACGACTATTGGCTGGTATTCAGCGATAACGGTGCTTTTGGACGTTAGTCAACAGTATTTGTCATTTAACATACTGTGGTGGTTCATTTGAAAATCCAGATAGTCAACTCACTGATCGCAATTAATAAGATTAATACGAAAATGATTCCCTCTAATTGGAACACTGACTTTTGATATATTTTGATAAATTTTTGGGTATTAGATCAAGCATTAAGAACTTGCGCAAATCTGAGATGGGTACGATTAATCAAGTGGTTTGAAATACATGGTTCATATATGAAATGATTAATTCGATTGCCAGTAAGATGTAAAAACGTTGGCTCATATTTGATTGACAATGAAATAGAGTAATTATAAACATGATATAATAGCTTGGTAAAAAACAAATAATGAACGCGGAATCAACGGTGATCATTAATTCGCATTAACTGAAAGCCGTGAACATTTCGGAATCTTAAAACTAGTAGTGTAAATCGTGTAATGTCCCTATTCCGTCTTATTACCATAATACTAGAAAACGCTCTTTGTGCGAGCATGTGAATTTTTTTTCTCACAAAGATGGATTACATAGGACGGGAAACGTATTTTGTTGGCGAATGCATAGTTCAACTCGTTATTCACGTTCAACTGAGTTGACCTACGCGACGTCATTGGCCAAGATTTCGTGATGCTTTCCTTACGGTCTAAAAAGTCTGGCTGTTCATTCTTCGAGGAAAACTTTTATCTTCTTCACCATTAAAAAAGTAAAAGCTTTCATCCTTCCTTTTCTCTTCTTTTAATTCTTAGTTCCAGTTCTTCAGCAATCTTTTGATTCCTAATTCAGTACTCGAATTCACATTCGCGAATGATATTGTTAATTTTGTAAAAAAATAATTTTCAACACACAATGATAATTGCAACTCTTATTTTCCTATCTAAAAATAGAAAACGGAAGACGAGAAAAAAACGTTTAAAATGTTTTCAATCGTAAGCATTCTTCTTGAACGCATCGTTTGGTTTGTAACTTTAACCGCAATTTCATCTCCCATTTTTGTTGCATAAGTGTTTTACACGTGACACAGATTTATAGATTGCAAGAATGTTGAATTGATCAATTGCAAATACGAGTGCCTGGGAACGCACAACGAGAGTTCATCTCGCATCAGCATCCGCGCATTAGTTAGCCTCTCCACGAACGATGCTACATTTAATTTGAATACATCAAAACGCAGTTGAGATATCATTTTAGACGTTTCAATCGCGTGTCCACCGTCAGACTGTGTGACAAATGCTCTCATGCAAGCAATTGACACTATGCACATTAATATCCCTGGCAATTAGTGCCGAAGCCACGCGGGCACGGAACGTTTACTAATTCACGCGTAGGTAATTTGACGTTTACAAATACTGTGGTGTTTAAATACATTTCACTTATGCCTATAATGGATTGATATTTGCAAACAATTGTCGTATATGTAAAGTTATGTTATATGAGAAAACAAAATTATAACCTAACGTGAAACAAATAAAAAAATCGTTATTTGATGTTTTATTAGCACTCAACATTAATTAACATAATAAAGTAATAGACATAATATATATATATATATATTATGAAACTTGAAATTATAAAACCTGAAATTTTTATTATGAAACAAAATAAGTTTTACGTTATTGTCTGTAATGATTAAAACAACTGTTTACATAAAAAGTGGAGGTTTAAGTATTTTATTTAATTCTGTATGTAGTAAGTTTGTGGGGAATAGAACATCTAATGAAACCTTTGTTGCAGACATAGCAATTCTTAAATAGTTTCCCTTCAAAGTTTGTTCGAAAACGTTGATGTTGAAGAATTGCTCTCGATAAGTTTACAAACGATCAAACGTCGTAAAGAAATAGCAATACGTCACATATAATAACATTTTATTAGTTTATCGGACATATCGAATAATTAACTGTATGTTCAGTGAATGTGATTCATCGATTAATATTCCGAGCGACGTTTCTGCGATTTCCAAAGAAAATTTTTTCATTTCATTGCGCAACGCGACGTGCTTCTAATTAGCCTTTTACAGTCTTAAAATTCTTTCCTGTCTGATCAATTTCACGCCTGCGTTTGGAATTAAAAATCCATCCTTTTCGAAGAGAAAGAGAACAAAAGTGAACTATGTTATTAACAAAATGAACTCTTTCTTTTAAACTTTTCTTACATTTTAAGATTATCCTGCTGGATTTAATTGTAATTACAGTGTCTTTACTTACAGTTTTTTATTTATTATAAAGTTTCATTTTTTTTATTCAAACACATAGGTGAAAATAGCTCGTAAAATTGTTTACAAAAAGTTTTTCGGGATCCAAGTTGATTAAATTTATTTAATACTTAAATAAAACGTAGTGATTTAGTTTATCATAATGAATAAAAAAAAATAAAAATACGAAATGCAATCTTAAATATACATCAACGTAACTTTTATCTGTTTATTTATGTATTTGTATATTAATATATATGTAACGTTAGTTTATATATGAGATTAATATACTAGTATAATATATATACATTACATTAATATAACATTCGCTGTTTTATATATTAATAAGATTACTATAATAATCTTATTATGATTCATAGGAGCAAATCTTGTTATTCTAACTCAATTAAATTTCCATTCTCAAACGATTAAAACATTTGTCTCGCGAAAGGAGCGGAGCTCGGGTACAGTTTTGAAAGTAAACAAGTGTGAAATTGGTCGTGACGCGTTATTTGACACGCATCTCGGAGTGTCTAGGAGTTGTCTAGCTTGAGCCGACGCAGGTTGAAAGTTGGCTCGATCGACCTGGCGCTTCGATTTCCGCGAATCGTCGCGAATGCTCGGTTTATTTTGAACTCCGTCCAATTTGCCGATAGAAAACAATTCGTTTTTGGCGCCAACTTGAGTTGTCGAAAACCTTTCCCTGTTGTTACTCCGCAGAACTTAGTCGCAATGCACGCACTTTCGCCCAGCGGGCGTTTCACACCGGCGTTGAATGGCAATCTATTCGCGCCGAGCATTAATAATACGGTGGGGAAATATTTCCAATAATTAACCACTGATGTGTTAATTTAAAGAAACCATGACACATTGACGCGGTGCGTTAAATAATACAAATGCAATAAATGTCCCCTCGGGTGCATTCTTTGTTGTGGATTCGTCGGTTAAAAGGAAATGGAAATCATGCTTTATCGCGGCGTTCAATCTGATCAGATGCAAATGTGATTAGATTTAATTTCATTTACCGTGATGTAAGAGCGAGGAAATATGATCGTTAAATAAGGGATAGATATTTTCTGTCTTGAATATTTTTGTTGTTGAACGCTGAGAAAAACTTGTAGTTCTTAGTAAAAGGAAAGTGGAAAAAATATTATTACATTTTACGTGAACAAAGTCGACTTGAAATTTCATCCTGACAGCTGAACGTGACAGTTAAGGAGGCTCGATCAAAACTACATGAGTCAGTATCACTACCGTAGCTACGATTATTTATGTAAGAAACAAATGAGTTTATTTCAATGATGGTACAAAGAAAAAATATAAAGTTGTTTTTGAAGAGACCAAGACAATGTCCAGCAGAAATGACTAAACTAAAATTATCTCTTTCTCAAGTTTAAAACAAATTTGCGTCGAAAAACAAAGATGATTTTATTTCTCAATGCAATATAAAGTATAACACATTCACTATGAATTTAGGTGTCTAAATTTGAGACACTGTGTTAAAAACATCTGTTGGCGTTTCAACTTGAAGATCTCAATAATTAATTCAATAAACGTAAACTATAGAACAATATATTTAAAAGATTACATTTTACATTTTACGATTATATATTTAAAAGATTACGTTTTACAAAGTTACATTTTTAGTCAACAAATATACTTTAAACAGAAACTCGAAATATCTCAGAGTGACGAATTCAGATATTTTTGAGATACCACTATTTGTAATTCATTTATGTATATTTTTTTACAATATTTCTTAAATAATAAAAACATGATCTTATATCAGTCAATAAAGTCGTTGAAACGTTATAAATGAAACATTTGGTTTGACACAATCAGTTACTTGAAATACTCCAATAACAACGAACGTTAAATTAAATCAAAGAATTCATTAAAATTTAATGCGTTCAAGAAAATATCCATTCAAAGAAAAAAAATCGACATGCATGTAATGAAATTCAACCAAGCGCGTGGTTTGAAACCGACCCAATCATCGCTAAAGAAAAATAATCGAACGAAGCAAAATGGTTGATAAATTTTAATCCAGCGGGCACACCTTGCCTAAGTGGCTTCATTTCAATAAAATCCACGGGTGTGTTTCAACGAAATTATCGTCACGAGCAGGAGGCGTTTCGTCGCGACCTTTTAATATAACAAGAAACCGATAGAAGATCACGAAAAATCGCGCAACACGCGTTCATGAGATTAGGCGTTTCGCCTAAGCGCTGAAGGAAAGCATCGAGTTATACAACCGACTAAAAAACCGGCTTTCCTCGTATCGGACTAAAAAACGGCAGGAATCCGTAAAGATTGCCAGCAATCGCGTTACCAACTACCTTGATTTTGCATCGCGTCATTTAAAATAACCGGTGTTTAACATAAATAATCAACACCGAACTCGTCGCTGAATCGCTCGAGGTTACGTTATAAAGACAATGTCGGGCGAAACTTTTCAACGCGACGTTCGCATTGACAGGTGAACTTTGTAAATATTTATAGTTAATATTAACATAGCACTTGATATCAGTCGAACGAAAAACCGATGCTTTCATTAGATGGTATTTATTGTACATTGTGCGCGCGCCCTTATCGTTTCAAACGGCGATACTAGAGGCGCGATTTTTACGATCGGCCGACCGGCTGTCAGCGGCTTCGCAAAAGAACGCGCAGATATGATTCTCACCCTTAGTCAACGCCTCCGATGTCGATAATGGCGTAATTAATCAAGTTCGAAACTCCTTTTATTCTCGCGTTATATTTACGAGCATTGCCGGTGTTACCATTGTACGTCCGCGCTGCTATTCACTTTTCATGTTAAAGCGCGCGATTTATGGCCCGTCGCGTTTCAAAAAGGTTTTGACAATTGTAAACATAAATCAATTTAAATTAATATTACGCCGACATTATTACGCCGAAGTGATAATGCCGTCAGAATTGCCTTGAAAAATGGCCCGCTGAAGTGTTTCTGATAATTGAATTTCGGGAGGGGACAGGGGGAGGATACCGACGTCGTGTTGAATAAAATAAATGTTTCAATCGTACGAGATAAGCTCGAAATGTACATGGTTGAAGCGGTATCGTCACTTGCGATGGTCTAAACTTTGGACTCTAATGAGTATCTCAAAGTAATAAATAATGATCGTACATTTTCGAGTCCTATTCTTGAGTACTGTCATTTCCTTTTTTTTAATTAGCGTTAATAAATTTCTTATAATTTTTTTGTTTACATATGTAAATGTAGTAAATTTCGTCATTATACGTTTGACATTTAATAAAGATATAATTGTATGCATTATTTGATAATAAAAACGTTACGACGTTATTCACTTAAGATTTTTTTTTATACGAATTAGCAAACATATGTTATGAATTTATAATATAAAAAATCTAGTTTAATTATGAATGACTTTTTTATAAAATCATTTGTCTTCATATAAAAAGGCCAGCCTTCCGTCAAACGCTGCTTAAAATCTCAATCCTCTCTTGACATATTAGCTTATCGACTGCATTTCGTATGTTTCGTATCTTTTCTCCGAAGCGTTTACATCAAAAGCGTTTTAAAATCGATCCATTCATTTTAATTGTTAACGACCGTATCACTTTCGCATGCATCGCGTAAAGAGACTTTTTTCCCCCACAACGATCAACGATACCGAACGCGTGACACGACGTCGAGTTGGTCGACGCGCGCTGTGTAAAGATCGGGCACGCGAACATCGCCGGCATTACTTCTTAAAAGTTTCGGAAGCCTCGCTTTGAATGAGTCTCATTAATGCGACAAAGATCATCTTATCTAAGCCTGCGATCGTACGTGCCCGGCTCATAATGTATTCTATTCGCGTCCGCACAAATGATGCGCGTACCTGCAAACAAACACGCAGATCAAAGTACACGGAAAAAACGCCTTCGATCTATTCTCGGTTCTCTTTTCAGATCGATGCTGCTGACCATCTTGAGTTATGGAGGAATGTCATTTCCAACGGGCCAATTTCATCTTTGATTTCCATCGTTTAAGTCAATTTAAATTTAAATAATTTACGCGTAATTATAACATTTCTCTTTCAGATCAATTTTAGTTTACAGCATTGTTATTGAACAAGTTTTTTTCGGAACACGTAGCTTCGCATCTTGGAGATTAAAATTGTAACAAACTTGTGGGTTACATGAACAAATTTTATAATAATGTTTGTTCGCGCGTGCAACAAGTGTACATATATATAGAATATAACGCCGGGCGAATTCTTCGGACAGACCTCGCTTGTAAATCAGAGACCAAAGAATGCGAGTGGCGAAACCGATGGATTCTCCGAGACATAGTCAAACTAGTTGACATTCATTTGCCGTGGAATATACATTATTTCTGAGGGTGCGCTAAAAGTGGAAGCCGGCATCCGTAATGTCGCGGTTTTCGAAGCAAATCTTACATGTCCATCGAGATGATATTTATAAAGTTTATGCGAGTCGTTGCTCCACGCTTTCGTTCATTACGTGATACGAAATGTAAGTTTTGTGCAAACGGTTTCACTTTTCCACCCCGACTGGCTTTTTAAACAAAGTTATAATTCCTCATTCAGATCGTTTTAGATCATTTTGATATCTGAGATGCAAAATTTCAGCATTTTAATGATCGAATGATCTTATGTTTTTTACTTTCTTTATCATGCATAATTTGAAATTACTTTTCTTGACACACGCAAGAAAAGTGAACTTTTTTTGCGCCTGACAAGAAAAATGAACCTCACAATCTTACACTTGTTTTTGTATTTCTATTCTAATGGTACAAATATCTGTCAATGCTTTTTTAAATCGAGTCTCTTAGACCCGTATCTGTGTATGTTAAATCCAATGTTGAGAATTCTTATATTTCTTTTTATTCAAGTGTGACAGACTATTTTTTTTTTCTTTTTCACAATATAAATTTCACTAATGACACTCAAGCGACACTGCATTTCGGCGCCAAATTGGAAAAGTGTCAAAGGCAAGCGGCGCCAAAAAGCCGTAATGAAAAACGCAATAAGTATAACAACGCGACGTTACGAACTTTGGCACCTAGCTCTGATTGTATTATTGTTTGGATACCTCGCTGGATGAGTTCACTCGAATACTTCGTCTTCAATTTCGCCCGGCAATGAAGGAAGTCGAAACGTTAAAGTGACTCAGCAAACGCGCTTGTTCGTCAAGGATCCTAAGTGCAAACTAATCTTGTCGAAACGGTCAGACACGTCGGTCTGCGAATCTTCATTACGAGGAAGCGCCCGTGTTCGGCTCGGACAAAAACGACAACTGCGAAAGCACGGAGACAAGCTGAATTATACGAAGGCCACGACCGGATCTAAAATGGACTATAATTAAAGGAACGCGGACTATAATCGACTCGGGCCACCGCTCTTTCTCTACATCCGCCTATCTTCGTCGCTCCAACGTCGTCCCAAGTCCGTTCTTTTCCTTATTTCAATTTGTCGACCGGCTTGGCTTTCGCGGCGCGTTGTTTTCATTGGCCGATAACTGTTTTCGCGCACGCGTGACTGATCGTGGGTGGTTTACAGCCAACTTCCGTAATTTCTTGCAATTAATAATCACAGCGCCCGAGCTCTTACATCGCGTGAACCGCTTACAAATTGAGCATTAGTTACACCTCCATGTAAAATGCATGGTGGCCAAAGCAACCGGGCTTTTCCTTTACACACGATGTATGTTTTATGAGAACCGGGGTAGAAGAAAAAGACATTTACAAACTTCCCGCGATTTCGTTCTTTTTGTTCAAATTTTTGCATTTTCGTTTTTTTTTCTTTTCATCTTCTTGACTTTTTTCGTGACAAAAATTGTTCTGATGACACGAAACAAATACATTTGTAGTAAGCTTGTAAAGATTATGTGGACTTAGGTCGGTAGGTCTAATAAAGATAAGAAGAACTTATTTAGAATTATGTCACAGTTGTATTAAATTGGAATTTTAGTAGGGAATATTATAACTGTAGATGATGCGAGTGACAATTTCAATTTAAAAATAATAAGAAAAAAACTGACAACGTAAAATTAAAAAACATATATTAGGACCATGATAAATTAGTCCAATTTAATCTAAAGTTATGTAAGTATTTTATATTATATCATGTGATATTTAATATTTTAACTTAAAATCAAGGTAATTCGGATGAAAATCGATACGACCATGTTACATAGCTATACAATATGGAAGGAGGAATTAAAAATTAACAGTCAGGAAGCGAGAATAAAGAAATGAATACATCACATAATTCCAATCTGTAAAAAACAGAAGGAAAAAAATGTACGAAGGGAAAAAATGTACGATGTTTCCTAATTGCCGTGATTTTTCCAACGTTCAATTTCCTCGTGTGCGAGCATCCACAGTATTTAGAGCGCATAAAAGTGGACACACTCGGTTCTTTCAGTGCAGAAGACGATTCCTCGAAATTAAGTACACACACGCTTTGATACCATGTAATTAACAAGAAAAATACATGGAAACACGTGTTCAATTAAAAACAACAAATCACGGGCTGCCGAAACAACGAGTAAATTAATTATGCAAATTTCATAACCACGACATTCATCCTGATCCCAGACCTTTGGATACGACCAATCATAAATTTCACATTCCACTTGATTACTTCTCATATACCGACGTGTAAATTGCATTAATTAAGAACTCTAATTTAATATATTATAAAATAACCATAAACCTATATAATCGTGAAATGAATCCGATCATGTGTTAAGATATTTTTCGATAAAAAAAGAAAGGAAAAAATTATATGATAGTTTATATAAAGTAAATTTCTTCTTTTATTTTATTTAGAAATGTTTATGATATTATTTTAGAATGGATTTAAATTTTCTAATTTATTTAACATATCAACACCTCTAATAAATTTATATAATTAATAAACTTCGTATTAATTATATTTTTTCCCCTTTTTTTCATATTTTCATTATTCATTGCAAGCATCTTGATGCACATAATGAATCATAAACTCCACATTGATTCATAAACACGATTTTACTCCTGTGAATCACTCCGACCGTTTAACAAGGATATTCAGAATGATGTCGCTGAGATTTCAAAAGACTCTCTTATTCGAATATTTATACCCACCAACAATTTTTCATCGCCGATCAATAAAGTTGATTGATCCATCGAAAGTTATTTCGATTCCACGTAATGTAAATTGCGCGACTATTCAGCGTTCGGATGCGACGCAATGAAGTCATGACGGACGTAAAGATATTGCACAAGTGGTACCGCGAAAATAAACCGATCGCGTGTCAAGTAAACACGACGCTGCGAGCTTTTGCGGTGGGTTCTCGACGTGTTTAGAAAATGAAACAAAAGCGCGAAAAAAAGGGCCGGGGTATTTCCGAACATCAGTTTATCAATGGCACGTTTGAAACGACTCATCGGCCGCGAGCAAATCGCGGCTATTTTCGTTGATCATTCATCCTCAATTGGCGAAAATCATGATGCCGTTCGAGCTGTTCGTTGCAATGACATCAGTTTATTTTACGTCGCCGTTGTCCGTGTAACAATTATCCACGGGAACATCGAGCCCGGCAAATAAATCATACTTTATTGTGACGGGAGGCGTCGTTGAACTTATTTTCGTCGCGACTCAGAGACGGCCACTTTACGGACGTTTTCTCGAGGTATCAGTGATGCAACGGACGAAACGAAAGAAGAACATGAGATTATTGTTCAGCTATTTTCAATTACATTTAAAGTCGATTAATTTCGACGTGTTACGTGAGTTGTGAAAAGAAATGTTAATCGACAGAAGAAAGTTTGTCATAAAAATGTGAGGTGTGTGCAGAAAGTCTGCAATCGTTTTGCAATAAAATCAATTTTGAATATTTTGTACTTTTGAACATTAAAATCAGGCATGCTGTCGTAAACTATGAGGCTTAACCCACTGAAATCGTGTAGTCGTAAATCTTACTTGACAAATTAGAATCGATTTTATAAAATTTACAATATTGATTCTCTATAATTAACTTTGAAAACACAACATGGGTCTGACAGACCCAAATGAAGAAAGATGGTCAAACTATATTTATTTGTTTGTAGCAAAGGTAGTAAAATATTTCGACTTTTAAAATGTTTTACACTTTAAAATTAGTAAAAACAAGTGATCACAATCTGATTTGTCGATAAAAATTCAATTAGTCAATCGTATGAGCCGACGAATAAACGTAACACAGTTTAAAAAAATTAGGTAATATTTCAAAATTAATTTCATACGTGCGAATAAAATTATCGAGTTGCGGAGCTCGGAGCTCGGTTATCGAAATCCTGATGAATTACAGCGAAATGCCGGTTTCAAGCGTCTTATTTTCTTAAACTCTCCTAAAACTAATCCTCTTTAAGATTTGATATAATCAGTCTTTGGAATGCGCACTTAGTCAGTGTTAAAAATAGTTGTAAACAAAAAGCAAATTCAAAGTTCGTCGATAAAACCTGAAAGAACGTAATATAACGTGACGTAATGAATACCCTTAAGGCACCCTCTTCTTTTTTGTCTACATTTCATCAATTTCACTCCGACTAATCCACTTATTGCAATATATTATTCAAAAATTGAAATCCAAGAGAGCACTCGGCTGTTAAACGAAAGGTGATTTGTGGGCGTCCCACATTTTCGGCGACTCACTTTTTATGAATCGTAAAAGGGTATAGGCAAATCCTCATAGAGAAGTCTTCCAATAAAACATTATAATCGTCATATAACCTCGCAGCGCTGCGCTTCTTTAATCCGCACGTTGAAACGAAAAGTCGACAACAATGTGTGTTTTCAACGGTTAATGAATTCCGTCGCTATCTTTTATTTGTCTCCTTTTCGTGCATGTCGCTTATCCCCTAGGATACCCTTCGTTTTCATTGGCTCTGAAGGAAATGTGGCTTGCAATTGCCGTCTTGTCAATCGACGGTGGGACATGAAATTAAAGGCAGTAGCCCGCGGAAAAATGTTCCTTGAAAATGCGATGCAGTATGCATCGAATCGCGATATAAATTGCCGTGGATTATTCGCGCGCACGGTAGAAAACGAGGATGTAGTAGAAAGGAAAGGTAGATGAGCTTCGGGGTGCTGTTTCGTTGATTCAAACGAAGACAAACGGGGCGAAGCTTTTCGGCCTGTTTCTATGAAATTATTCAGATTGCCCTGGCACAAATGTTGGCTCGCGGCTGTTTGCTGGGAATGGCAATACCGGCGATGACGTGGAATACATTTCGAGTTCGCTTTCCGACATTTCCAGATCACATCCGTTAAGAAATTAAAAACGATCCCCGGCAGAAGATCACGTACGCAATACGACTCATCGGGACGTGATGGCCATGGAAATGGTCGCGCGATCGTTTGCGCAATTTCGCCGTGCGCGGAAACACGATGATTTCGCGTTGACATCTGCCTTGTTCGCGAAATATCCGCTTTTAATTCACAGTGCGAGTTAACTTAATGTCGAGGGCGTAACATTCCTGTATGGTTATCGGATAAATATGGTGAATCGATACGTTTTGGACTCGAGCCAGAGCATCGCTCAGAAGTAACGACGGCTGTCGATGAATCCGTGGGATGAAAGCCGGTGTAAGTTTGCGAGCGTACTTCAACGCCGAATGCCGAGCGTTTCTTCGTGAAACGAGGAATTCGCGGCGATAAATTATGAGGATTGAAACTCAAGGCGGAAAAATTGCCACGATGTTGTCGGCGTGTCAGTGAGTAAACACAAAAATAAGTCGTAAGTCACTGCTCCGTTGATTTACGCGAGCGCGGAGACTTTCAAAATTTGTATCCTTGAGTTGTTGCACGAGATTATTCATCGGGATATGTAAAGCAATAGAATGTTCTTATTAAGAACCATTTTGCTGGTTCCTTAATTGATAAATGCAATCAGTGTCTGATATCATTATGAGTAGACATTCTGATAAGAGTGAGATAAGTAACAGTTGCGCACACAAGCGAAGGATCTACCGTTGCATCTATTTGCCTTTGAGGCCTTTACTTAAGTCACGTTTAAAATCAAGTAAATGCGTAAATTCCTTTATAGAACGTCAGATTCTTGCCTCAACTGAACATTTAATAGACATTTAACACGTCATACAATCTACTTAACACGTCTTTAAGATGGAAAAAAAATTAATTGCAGTGAAGGAAATGAGAAAAGTTACAACAGCAGTTTCTCTTAAAAGAAATAGAATCTTTAGTGTATTTTTGCAAGACAAGAAAACATTTAAGCATGTGTTGAACAATCAAAATTTGCAAAAAAGTATTTATTTGAAATATACAATTAATACAGTAACTCGTCATTAAATTAACATAAATGACGATTGGGAACAAAGTTATTAGACATTTCATCACTGTATCAAAAGATCAATATTATTCCGATAAACATAGAGTTTTAGTTGAATTACATTCTTCGTTTTAAAATATAACTTTAGACACGAAGAAAAACAATCCTTTGCGTTAAACCAAATGCTTTCCTCTTAACGCAAGATCTTCTTATCCGATATGCATACTGAAATTTGCCTCGTTAAAAAGTGACTTCTTCCAGACTGCAGATTTTCGAACTAGAGTTTTATTCAGGTGTGGAAACGAAAAAAGTTAATCTTTCGGTTCTCATTCCTTGAATTCTTGATGATTGTAAAAAAAGGGATGATGAATCCCTGCAGAATTTTAGCTTGTAAATCACCATGCGTGTCTCGTTCGATCTTCACACTGGTGCTCGGTCCGTAAGGTTGGGTACCCGTTGTTCTTGAGGTTTTTCGCGTTTTCTCTACACCGGCCCGCCGTGGCTGGCGACGCGGGTCTCTCTACAACAGTATAGTTTATTAATAGAAGTCCGGCGTTCGGTCGGCCAGACACTGATAAATTGACATTACCTGGTATTGTGGCGCGAGTGTCACTTCAACGTTATAATAAGTTCCATCGTATTTCCGAAACGGAGATCGTATACGATAGCGCGTATACGCGCTTTTAACGAACGATTAATCGCGTCTGAAAAATGTGAAAATACGATTAAACATTTTCCACGGGACGTTTTACAGCAATATTGATCTCTAAACTCGTTAATTTTTCTTGTCCACATACGTTTGTACTTGTGAAAATATTTTTTAGGATAAGAATGATCGATTTCAGCACGAATAGATTTCCATATTGCTTAAATAAACTACGGTACTAGCAACAGAAAATTTGCACAAACAGTTTTCAACGATAGATTTTTTTTTGTTACGAATTCGTACTGGTAATGCATTTTTTGTATGACAAATAATTTAAGTATATTTGAAAATATTGAATTATTATTTCACTTATTTATTTGGTTAACAATTTTCATATTCAAATTTTCATATTCATGAATTTAAAGTTTTAAATTGTTGCAGAAAAAATGAAACGTTGCAAAAACACACATTGCATTGAAGATAATTAGTTAGAGCACTTGTATATTGTATAATTTTCATGAAAACGTTTCCCAAAGTACACTTGAAAAAGTTTACTTCATCAAACAGATTTATTTACGTTAACCATTTGATGCACTAACATATTGGAGACGTATCTTTCTATAAAGGTTTCGTGATTTTTATGCATCAAGTAGTTGAATAAGGTTATCTATTCATAAAACAAGTTTTCTTTCGTATCGAAATAAAATATTTCATTTCGAAATAATATTTTTAGGAGTTCAATCGCATTTCTAATATGATGCACTAATTGGATACGTCGAATTCATTCTCATAACTTTTTTTTCACGCGGATCCTTTAATCTAAGCCATCAAAATATGAGTGACTTTGATCTCTTTTAATAGCGAGGCACCCCGTCTGTTAGTCTTGGACGCACTTTTAAATAAGCGCGGAGCTTTTGAAAAGAAACGCGCGACGCCCCCGGCGGCAAATATTTATGGCTTTTGCGCGCGCACTTCGACACAACGCGATTATGCAATTACAGATCTGCTTCAAGGTTGCTAAGCCTCGGGGGAAAACGATGTCAAAAGATCCGAAATTTCGCACGGGTCACCGGACCATCGCTGTTTTATAATGAAATCGGCATTCGAGTGGAAATGATTTTGCATTTCGGACGAGCCATAAATATTTATAGAAGCGTTCTGTATTGGTCAAGATCCATGAATTCGAAGTGAGCTGGATGCGCGGAAAAAATAATTCTTTCACCGAATTAAAAAAGATAAATGATTTTATTTCCTTTATTTCTGCAGTGTTGCGAGGTATAGTGCTATAGAGGTTGAAATGGTCCAAATATTAAATAAATAAATGAATACAAATGTCGGGGCATTAAGGTTTTGCTTACATCGTGCGGGCCCACAGAGGTGTGACGGGCGTGTTTAACGACCTTAAAACACATATATTTCTCTCGGACATCCTATTCGCCAAATACATTATGGAGCATAAGGTTTCTCCGCATGTAGCTCGCATTGAAAAATAAACATTTTAACGTACTGCTCCTTTCAAGAGTCCGTCAAATAGCATGAACCGATATTTTTCGTTATTTATTACACCTAAATTAGCTCGAAACATCATCTAATTTATTGTAGTTGATTGAAATATTTTAAGTGCGCTTTTAACTGTTTTATCTTTACTTCTTATTCTGTCAAACATCATTTTATTTCTCATCGCGATCATTTTAATGGATCTTTATTATATTAAAATAACCGTATGCATAGGTAATTTATATGTAAGCTAAATATTCATAGATAAATTCAAAATTGCAATCTATACGTCGTACTCTTGGGAAAATTATAACTAGACCAAGTTATTGCATTAATATATCGTTTGTTATAATCTATATTTGAAAAAAAAACATAAATAATTTAATTTAATTAAATATATGTGTCTAATAAATGGTGTAATTAAGTTACGTTAACTTTGTCAAAGGAGAGAACAAATTTATATAACTTTCTTATGATTCATGTTGAAGTTATCTTAAATGATGTTAACATTTCAGAAATTAGGATAAATTTATCATATGTTGTTATGATTGCATAAAATTTATCTGTATTTCAATTATATTTTAAAAAACTTTTATTTAGCGAATTATTGAAATCACACACGATGAAAAAAGAATTGACAAAATTCTTACGTTTCATTCATTCTCGAAGCTCTTGTATACATTTATGGTAAGCGAAGAAGTATATATTATATATTTTTTTAGTTTTTTTATAGCTCGTCTACCCGTGCGGAAAAACTAATTGCCAGATGGGGGAGAATTAAATTAAAAAAAAGGGAGTAGGGAGGATGAGGGGGTTGAGTATAGTAAAACATGTAAAAAAAAGATGGAGGGTAAACATTTCTTTTTAAAAATTTATTCAGTTTAATGTTTAATTCGATTTTCAATTATATTTATATATATTACAGATATTGAGAGCCAAAGTACAAAGGGAGGGAGTGTTTATTTTTTTATTCTGTAAGTTATTTTTACTTTTATTATAAGATAAATTACTCTATAAATTACAATATAAGAATCGTCATTTATTATTTCATTGAAATTTTGCTAACTACAAAACTCGTAACATTTTGTCACCCACTATAAAAAAGGAACAGTTTATACAGAGGTGTGGACTGTTAAAATGATTGTCTTAAACTGTAAATCCAATGAAATAAAATTTTGAATCGTTTTTTATGATAAATTATTATGCAGCGAATAACTTATTTTTATTCATATAAATTATCATAAATGACAATTAATTAATGATCTTTGTTGCGTTTACAATTTAAGATTGTCGTAACTACAATCTATTTACAGTTAAACGAATTCCCAGCTTTATTTTTACACTCCCAAGAGTATCATTTTCTTTTTATAACAATTTCCCCGCAATAATTCAACGCCAACCGTCTGCGAACCGTAATTTCCGTCCGGAAAAAGTTTCAGTTAGCAAAACTTATTGGAACAAGTAACGCGAGCAAGTGATACGTGATCGCGAAATTACCGTTATTCCGGCGATGATTTTTGTTTTCCGCTTGGTTCTTTGGTGCCGAGCAAAGCGCACATCCAAATAGCCAATGATATACGGCGATTATAAAAGTTGGCAATTGGATTGTAGCGCTCACGGGTTAAGATAAATTGTGGCTCGCGGGAAGCACCTCGCGCGAGAGACCCACGGGGCGCAGTTATGCACCTTGTGCGCGAACGGCGTTACATTGGTTGCGGCTAATGCGAGCGAATCGGGTTCCCGATAAAGTCGACGCAATATTTAACAAGCGCGCGCGAGCACGCCGGGGTTCCGCAGATGCGTACGGAGCCGCGGCACGCACGCCGTGTGGGTGAGCGAACGCGTTCCGATGCAACGCTTATCTCGTCGCGATGCGACTTAATGAAATTAGACGGTCGTTAGTCCCGCATAATCGTCGGCCTATGTGAAAGTCAATTACTATTTTCCAACTGCCAAGGTTGAAGTCGTTTTCGGGCACGCTTACTTCGAATACTTTTCACGATGATTACTGAACAGGTTTACTTTTTTTTAATATACGTTAATTATATTAAAGAATAATTATGTATATTATGATTTGAAGTATCGTATACTAAAAACTGCTCTACTTGTTTGAAATTTAAAGCATTTGATATAGTACAGTTGATTGAAAGCAATATTTTTGATTAATTTTTGTTTTGTTTTTTTGGACATGTGATTTGATATTTAAATTTTTTATTACTTTTATAATTTTTTTTAAACACAAGTTTCAAAGTTCCATTTTTTTATAAGAAATTTAATAATACCGAATATAATATAGTGCCTAATAAAATTATTATATCTAAAGTTAGTTTAATTAAATGCTTTTGTTAATGAAGTAACACAGCTGCACTATTAATTAAATTCAGGAAATATTTGGCTGAATTAATACATTTCCACAAATTAACCTGTTATTTTAATAGACGTAAATGTAATTACACGTTTTCTGTGATTATTAAATTGCTTTAATTTTTCTAATTTGCGCCGTGATATTTTTGTTTGTTATAATTTATTTTACAAAGCAAGTCATGACTTGTTTTTCTATTTAATTAAAAGTTTCACGCTGGAAACGGAATATCACAATTCAGTGAAGTAAACGTGACAAGGTTGTTGGAATTGTCATTTACTTCTATGCAACACTTATGTTCTAGCATGAATAGTAATTTATATACTTTTATTTTAATAAATAGTTTTATACATATAATTTGCATAAACATTATAAATCAATGTATGAATTACAAAATGAATATTTTCAGAATAATTAATTTAATATTCAATTTAATATACTAAATAATTCGATATAAAAAAGCCGATTACATAATTGGCTGAATTTTAATAAATTTTCATTTTATAACAAGATTGTTTTACGCATTATTAAATTTCTTTCCAAAATCAATTAATAATAAAATTACGTTACAATGACTCAATGAAATAATGTATAAGAAATTATATGAATTCAACCTTATAAGATAAAATCAGCCTAATGTAATGTAAGTTATCTGTTGAACATCAAATATACGTATATTAGCCTGACGTTTATCTACTTTCAAACAATTGTTCTGTAAACGTGAATCATAATTAATTATTATTAGTCCAAAATCATAATATAATAAATTACCAATCTTATTTTAATTTCCAATCTAGATTCAAAATCTAGATATGCAATTAAAAGCCTCGAATTTCAATATGCAAAACGGATCCTTATCATCGTTTCAAATCAAAAATACTATAAAACAAATGTACCGACAATTCCACTCCAAAGTACACGCGAACAAACCATTCCATCAGTCCCATGACATTGACGATAACGAATTATCTCGATCTCAAAGAAAAGTCAACTGAGCAGTTCAAAAAATCGTTCAATTAACCAAGGTTAACGCGGTTGGTAAAAATGTTAATCGGCAGTATTTAATCTCGCGGCAAGTAATTTTCTTCGATTAACCACAGTTGTCTTCATCCCATTGCGGCATTAACATGCGCTCGTAAACCAGTAGCGTCGTTTGCGTCGCGAAATCCCGATATAAAGCTGCCTGCGGATTTCGGCGTCATTAATCAGAAGCCACGGTTGTTTTATTCGCGACGCCTTATTTGCGAGCCAGTGATGCGTTAGCTTTTCGAGGAACCGGCTGTTGTTTGACCAGGCTACTTATTTTTCGCATGAATGACAGATAAGTAGCTAATCGAATTGGCAGCACGTGAAAACTACGAAAGAATTGAAACTAGGATTACGTGACAATTGGTCCGAGTTATTCCGACCTCGACTTCTTTCTCTTCTCGTCTAATAGCACGCGTCAAACAAGGATAGACAATGACGAAGCGCGCCAAAATTTGCAATTCCAAGCCGAGAAAGCCAGTAATTATTATTTCGCGTCTGGCTTTCTCTCGTCTTTTAAATATATCGTATGTTAAATACGGAACCTAACAGCAAATACGTTCGGTTATCGCGACGTGTTATTACAATCGGCATTCTTAGACAATCATCTTGACTTGGGTCTGCGATCGTCTACTAGACGGTTCGATGTTCTCAAGGCGATCGCGTCTATTTCGAGATTAAACATCGGTTATCGGTTGAGTCTTGACTGGTCCGAAACTTTTTTTTTTTTTTTAAGCGCGCACCTAAGTGAACCAGATGACTCCGTGATTCAAGTTGCTTCCTTCAATATCAAAATAAATTCGACTCGCGTTTATTATTTCGACGACATTCCCCGTCGTAATGTTTGTTGAAATAACACATCGAAATAATATTTGGAGTTTTTCTAATGATGATTTTTTTGTACTAGATCGTGATTCGTTAAGAAAGGTAGATGATAGGCTGTGGTGTTGCGGTGTCAGATACAAAGTAAAGATTTTTGGAATTATTGTCGCGTGCAGGTGTAATGCGATTGCGTGCGTTATCCGGAAATCTTTGAACCTGTGTCGTTTATTAGATGTGGGGTGTTTGCACCACGTATCATGTAAAGAACTCTAAGATTAATTGTTTGTGTAAACAGATGAATTGATATTTATTGGAGTCACTTTTTTTGTTCCTGTACGTCATATGGGTCGACAACATTTTTCAGGCTGCAATTTGTGGAAGTATGTAGAGTGAAATGATATACAAGTGTACGGAATATTAAGTATGAATAACATTAACGCACATCTGTCATTATTATATTAGTGAGTAATTTTAAACAACACAGTCGACATTTTTAATATCGGTCGGAGTTATAATTGCCGGTTCTTGGAACATTTAAGTAATTAATATTTGTGCATAATGAAACCATGCTTGTATTTAAAAATCGACAGATTGCATTAATGTTTTAATTATTTAATGATTGACGAATTCAAAAATATAAAAAGTTGTTTAAATTGTCCTATAAATTGGTTCACAAAAATGTGATTTCGTAAAATTGCGAAATTCATTGAATGCTTATTTTCCGCTTGACTGTAGACATTTATGTCTGGCAATTCGAATTATATTGCGTTATTATACAAAATAATTCTACTGTTACACATTTATTATGAATTGGATCAACAATTTTTAATCGAACTTTATTGAATCCTGTAGACTAATTAATTTTCATGTAGTTTATGGGGAATAAAAATTTCAAAGTGAAATTGGTCGCACGTTTGATAGGAAATGATCTATTCCTTGTCAATTAATTACCTTCGATTGATTATCATAGAGGTGTAACTTTGTTTAGTTAAAAAAGAGAGATACGGCGAAAGTGCACAGCGAAAGTTCTTCAATATTTTTACAACAAACGAAACTAAAATAGAAGAAAACAATGTCATTGTCGTCTCTTTTGCATTCTAACCTATAATTCCATTTTAGATTGAGATAAATTTCCTTTAAACTGATAAATAAAAGTCAGTCTTTAACAGCGCTCGTGTGTTATTCAAATAACCAGGTCGCGTAACCATTAACATGCTAATTCGCCAATTTAAAATCACAGATTTGCGAATTCCCGATACAAACAAGACATTACTTCCCATAAAAGTCTACTAGAACATTGACAGGTTCTATGAATAAACATAACTTAAATACCATGTCTATTTTAGAACATTGACTCAAATAATGGTTAAGTGATGATTAAATTGTCAACATCGTTTGCTTCAAGCTACACGTGTTTCTTATCAGTTTCCACACTAACTCGCAGCTTGATCGAAAAACCCGCCCAATAGACATTTTTTCTCAACCTTGCTGACGTATCTGTACGCTTCTCGTCAACTCACTTCGGATCAAGAAGAAAATTTTACAAAGATAATTGTTCTTATTTCAAATTGTTACGCACTTGTTTGTCACTCTAAAATAATCTTATCAAACTACGTTGCGCGACAATTTTCCGAATGATTCTCGTTGAAAAGAAGTAGGGACGAAAGGCAGAAAGGATGGAAGATAGAAAGAAGCAAAAAGAGATTTAAATTTGCCATTTACCGCGTTGTTATCAGCTTGCATGGCGTTGTCATCTTCGGTGTCCTTTTCGCTCTCGTCCTGACCGTACTCCTCGTAATCCGTAGCCACGCTCTTTGTCTGCGCCACGGAATTGTTAGCCCGTTTCCGATTGTCAATGACCACCTTACTGTGCACTTGACCGTTCGTGATGACACTCTTTACCGAGATCTTCTCGGTTACGTTCGAGGAGGGATCGAATCGCAGATTACCGTAGACATCGCGCTTCAAATACTTGGCGAAGTCTAAGTTCTTCGCGGAGGGCTTCGGCGTAGTGGGGTCACCTGAGGTCAACCTTTCGATGATATCGTCGAAGGTCTTCAAAGGGGGCTTATCTTCAAGATCGTTATCCTCATCCGCGTCTTCGTATTCATCCTCACTGCTCTCCTCCTCCTCTTCGTCGTTGTCCTTCCACAGCTCATTGTCATCGTCCTTATCATTATCCCAGTCGTCGTATTGGTAATCCTCATCGTACTCCCAGGGTCGCGGAGTTGTCCTTCTTCTGGAACCACTTAACGTCGGTAAACTTGCGTTGCTCCACGACTTCCTTTTCCACAGCTCCAACCTCGATTCTCCTCTCTCTGCGATAAAATCAAACAATTCTTTAAGCCTCTGATCTTCGTCATCACGACTCCAGTGCTTGCGATGAGGGTGTCTTTTCCCCAAGTAGCTTAACCGGTCCTTTTCCTCATGATACCTTCGATATGAGGTAGAATCGTAATTTTCTTCTTTATGATAGTTTCTACCAGAGTGAACTCTACGATTTTTTTCATAATAGCGGTGATTCCTTCTATTAGGGGCCTCTTCCTGGACGCGATGTTGCCATCGCCGGTGAGGCCTACCAGACGGTCTGTAACCTATTCTTCGTCTAGGGTAATAGCTGTCGTAGTCCTCGTCGCTTATTCGATCCTCCTCCGGACCACGCCAGGTGTCGTAGTCGTAGTCTTCTTCGCCTCGAGCCGGCCTCCGATTGTGGGGCAATCGCGCGGGCGACTCGTGCTGGTGCCGGTGCCGGTGCCGTACGTCCCGGCGGCTTTCCTGGTGCCAATATCTACCATCACTTAGCGCCAGTTCGCCAACCACGAGCACCAACAGCCAAACAGGCGGTCTCATCTTCGTCGGCCTGTATCCGCGATAGCTCACATCATCTCAGACCGGTGGTCCTCGTCCCCCGGGTAATTATTGTCCCCAACGACCCTGAGCCATGGCTTCGCGCGGGGCGTTTTCGCTCATTTAGCACTGCCCACCGCACCATCAATGGCCGGGCCACATTTTCTCCACGTGTCAACCGAACCGCGCGAAAATTGAATCGATATCTTTGCAATATTTGTTAAACAACGAAAAACTGGGTTACGGCGACGTGGGCAAGGCTTTGCCGGGTTTCGCTGGCAGGGTCGTGATCTGTCATACGCATGCACCGGTACCGGTTTTCGCGCCGAAGTTTCACGCGGAAGAGCGTCCAATCGTATCGCGTTCCGAATGTCGCGGGCGACTGAGCCTGCGTCTATTACTGCTGAGGAGAACACGGGACGCAGGGCGCATGCGTGCAACATATAACAAGCTCCCTTCCTCTCTCTCTCACGTTTGGCAAGTCCCGTGTAAAAGCGCAATGCAAGCGGCATTGTCGGATCAGTCGTGCTTGTGTCGGCCGACAGGTGTTCCTCAAAAATGACATATTGACTTTAATTCGTCAACTTTGCGCTTAATTCGATGCCAGATTTGATGCGAGGGAATGATGCGATAATATGGGCGCTTTGTTTCACAGCTTATTGCTCAAGCAAGTGCCGTAGATCCGGCTGAAAATGTTTTCCCGCAAATAGTGAAAAAGTTTCGCGGGGGTTAGGTCGTGCGAACTTGCCGACGCGGGGAGGACAAATTACAGGTTTTAGGGTTCGTGATCGTTATTAAAGCTTAACGGTGATTTAACCTTTTTAGATTCTTTGTAAACATTACTGTGATAAAGCATTAATTTGTAATATTGTTTATCGATATATGTATAGAATAATAAATGTGATTTTTTTATCTTTGTAACGTAGTTCGAAATTGTTTAATTTAAAAATTGAATTAACAATTTAATGACAATTTTTGATATTATCTTTGAATCCAAATAAAAGGCACATTGCTTGATTGAATAAGTATTTAAACACGCTGTACGAATCTTTGCGTGTAGAACTAGTAGCCGTTAAAGGATGAAACATATTGAATTTCAATCAGTCAATCTTAATCGTACATTTTTTTTTGTGTGTCAAATATCCTAAATTGGTACAAGAGAAACAACCAAGATTGACAGTTTGAAGGTTCGAATGCCTTAATCATGAATATAAAAAATACAACAGAGACATGAAATAAATACGCGTTGTATACAATTCAATAAAGATGAATAACAATTAAAAAACAAAACTTCATATTTTATTTAGACACTTTTAATATGTGAGATCAACTTGTTCAATAGTAAAAAATCATCAATATATCCAGTATGAATATTTTTGAATATCACGAGGAATCGAGTTCGCAAGATTTACATCGTAAAACTTATAGTTATTTCGTAATTTTTTAAACACACTTTTTCAGAGTGATTTATTAATAACTTCATTTATTATTTCCAAACTTCAACGAAAGAACGGCTATATTTATTCAAACACAATGTTCCAACTATTCTATTTTCCGCGCACGAAGTCGTCATTTCGTTTGTCACTTCAAACGAAAGTGCCATACAAGTTCAATCTGGGCCATTGAAAACGTTCACGAGCATCCGATTTTACGGAAATGCCGAAAATACGTGTCGGTGTTAAATCCGCTTGAGCAAAGTCTTTCATCGGAAATTCGGCACTCAGAAAGCCGTCGATGTGGCCGAATAATGACGCATCGGAAGCGCCGTAAAAGTTCATAATGCAGAAAAAGCCGAGTCCATTTGACGCCGCGCGTAATCGGACGCCGAAACATTGGGATCAATAGGTGGCAGCTTCGCGCCAAATCTTCGACGGGCAGATGATTCTTGGCCAACAGCTGCGCATGGTCGCGTGGCGTAGGTACCGGCTACCTACAATACCGAGAAATAATATTTGCCGACGCCCACGACGCCGGGATAGCGCGACAAATAAAACAGTCTGGGGAGAAGGAGGGGGGGGGGGCGAGCGAAAACGAGAAGAAACGAAGGAGGCGAAGAAAAAGAAGGAACAGCGTGAAATCGGCAACGAGCGATCGGACGCGAGGCTCGAAAACCAGTTTCCGAGCGTACGGATATCGTAACTTCAAGGGGGTTTCATTGTTTCTCAATGGAGGCGAGGAAATGAATGAGTGTCAATATGTTAATGGAGACGATCGTTATCGACACCTCAAGTCGCTCTTATGCCCGTATTGTTGATTTCGGTGGAAAAGTCTAAGACTATTCAACGATATGTGAGAGTAATTATTGCACTGAAGAAAATAAAGGAATACGGTTTTTGCTATAAGATTTGATAAGGTTAAGATATATTGCTTTTATCGTAGTGTTTATGAATACGTTTGGTACGAATAGTACTATGACTATCAGAAAGTGAGTAAGGTTCATTATTTTATTTTACTGGAAACTTGTTTGATTCTGTAGTAAACTTTTACGAGAAATAGCGTACCGCAATAATTTTTAGTTCTTTCCAACTTGAGAAATCATAGGACAATAGTAACGATGTTATTAATAAGTAGTTTCTATACCTTTCTTAATTACCGATAATAATTAGCAATAATGTAATTAATCAGCAGTTTATCTTTTGTATGCGTAAATGGAAAGGTACAGCAATTTTTTTGATGAAATTAGCGAATTTAAAAGTTATAATTATTTAACATTAGACCTCAAGATTTGTTACTTCATTTACTGTTTCAAATCTCGCAGCTTATTTTTTTTTTTTTAGTTACTTACTTCATTTTACTTACCTGGAAACAAAAAAATAATTTATTTGTTTCAGCAAAACACAATTTTTCAATCTGTACATAGATATTGCATTTCGCGAATTTCATGATAATTATTTAATTAATCTGCGTCTCAAGTATTCTAATTAAATTGTTATAAAATCAATTAGAAACTCGAAAGAGTCAATGGTAATTAAATGCTGAATGCTTCGCGATTAAGTTATCGAGACGTTATTTGTTCTCGAGTTATCAGTTAATTATGATAAACTGAATAATGAGTTCTCAGTAAACGGTTTTTATATTATAGGTTGCACTTTAATGTACATTTATTTAATGAATTGTCCATAAAAAAATACTGTCGATTAAAGATACTGGTTTCAAATAGCGATTCGCAAATTTGCACATTTTTTGTTTTTATACACATTGTACAATGTTTTTTTTTAAATAATTATCTTTAGTGTTTGTTTCGGACACTGTTTGTATAGTTACATTGCGAGGTGTCTACTGATATTTGAAAATAACTTAACACTAAAATTCACAGGAGTTTTTTTTATCATTAATTTGCGTGATATATGGTAGACCGGAGATATGCTTCTGCGACTAAAATGTGCTGAAGAGTATCTTTAATTTTTGTGTACCTGCTGAGCCTATTACGTTGAATGATGTGCAAAGTAATAAAACTTACAAATTACGGTCACTTGAGCCGTCTGAGTTACATTACGAATTCTCTGCGTGAAATAAACTTTGGTTCAACGTCCTTGCCCGTAGAGAAAATTGACAATCCGACGAAAATAAATTGGAGGTTCGAAATATGTCATTTGTAAAACGAACAGATACTGACTTCGACAAAAAACAATACTAAATATTAAACTTCATATATTAAAACTTAGCATTTTTTATTTTTTATTTTCATTTTCTTTTGCATCATATGCTATTTTAATTTCATTTTTATAAAACTTTAATTTTACAGCATTTTACTATAAAAAAGTTCATAAAAATGTTCATGAAACCGTAACGTTTAACAAATACGACGTGTGTGTAGATACACCATTTTCCTTTAACAAAACGATTTGAATCGTTGCAGCAAAATAACAGTATCTTTTCGTTGAAAAAATGTATCGATTCAAATGTAAGACCTCACGCGTACCAGCACGATTGAGATGTCAAGTAAACCTGACGTTGACACTGTTACACACACGCTAGGAATTAGGATCATCTTAATTTTAATGTAAACAGAAAAAAGAAGAAATTAATAAAAATGCAAACGAAAAAAAGTTCCGTCAAATATAAACAAGTTGCATCAAGTAAATGAATTTTCGCATCAGCAAATATTAACATTATCAAAGTAAAATTTTATTACTTTTAAATTAACTGCAGATATTTCTTATTTTAATACGATTTCTTATAAATAATTTAAAATTGATACATGTATTAGATTTTATTGTTAGTTTTGTATTTTATATTTTTTTAATAAATTAAAAATTGCGAATTCAACAAAATTGGCCCGCATTATATAATTTCGACAGTATTTAACAAAGGGTTAAAATAAGATTCGAATAATGATATAGTGATTGGCACGCTGACAATTCTATATGCGAATACTCAGAATGTAGATGTAATAGTATTGGATAATATCGGCTAATACAGACAAACATTCAACAAGACTAACAATGAAATAATAAAAATAAGTTTTCGAAAATTGAAATACTATTATATTATTATAACTTTAATTGTTAAATTACAAAATTTTATAATTCATTCATTAAGTGACTTAGATTTTTGTTATCAATAAAATTGTTTCGCGTGATTCACGCAATGCGTAGCTTTTAATTAACAGCTGTCCAACGTTAAAACCAATGACGCATAATTTCATCTGCGTCTGAGTTCTTCATACTTTTAAAAGGGCTAAATTCTAATATACGAATCATCAAGATCGCATCGAAAGAAATACTACTATTTTACCATGAAATTATGTTTCATTCTTTGCGCCGTCCCATCATGGATTTCATTTTTGGACCCCACAAAGCGTGGAACAAAAGAATATAGCGCATGAAAAATTTTTAATACAAAATATATTATAATTTCATCTGAAATACAATCAAAATTTTGCTTTATTTTTATATTCATGAACTTCATTAAAAAATGATAGATTAGAAGTGTTATTCATGAGTAAATTTATTATATTTTTGAAGTTTTTTTTATTTAATAATAGTTAATTATGAGTTTATTTTTTGAATATTGATAATCCAGTTTAGACAAATAAAATTATTGATAATTTTACAGTAGTTATTTATATATTTTACAATAAAATTTAAACAAAATCTAAATCAATTATTGTTACTTATTATTATACATACAAATTCGCCTGACATTTACTCCGTTATTCAAAAGTCAGACAAACATTCAATTTATTTATATTGATTGTTTATTTCTTTTGAACTATAAATTATAACAGCGTGCAATTGATATTATATTATGCTGTCTATTGTGAATTTTTAAATGTATTCTGCATCACGAAATACATGAGAAAACATTTTATTTGAGGCTTACACGTGCATCGACCGTCAGCCTTGAGAGATTTTCTTAAGAATTTTATGAAAACACGAAATCGATTCGTGCACATTTTCAAGAACTAAAATAGGAAACAACCTAGAAAGACCATAATCTCATATCTGTAAACAAATTTATTATTAATAATTCAAAATAATGCTTAATAGTAATTAAATTATGAAGAAATCTTGGTTATTTCACATTCAATTAAAATACTTTTTATTAATTTCGTGCAACCTTAAATTTATTTTTCCAATCATTTGTCGAAAACTTATACAAATCGGATACTAAATGTTATTATATTTACATTAATTCTTGTATAGACATATAAAAGTTATAAATGACTTATAATTGAACATCCAATTTTACATAAAAATGCTTAAAAATTATCATAATTTATTTTGTAATTTCTTTTTGAATTTAGTTTAGATTGATTGTAACTTCTAGTAAACCATTAAATAAAAAAAAAACTGAATTAAAACTAAATTAAGTTTATATTTCACGTTTGTCTAAATAATTTTATATAAAAAATTAATGCTATTGATCCTAATTTTGATCAAAACATTTAAGAATTACCAATTACACTCTTAAACAAAATAAAATTTTGTAGTTTAAATTTAAATATTAATATCAGTATAATTTAAACACTTTTATTCAATAATTCACTAAAAAAATTACAAGATTTATCATTTTCCATTTACTTATTAAATTAACAAGGATATTTAATAATTTTTTTGAACATCATTTTCAAAAAGTATTAATCACCTAAACGAAGTAATAACAATTCGTCGTAATGTTTCTCTTTGTTACTTCATCTAATGTTAACGGACGACTTCCATTTTTTCATTTTTATAATATCTATGACATGTCTGTTTATATATATATGTATATATATGCATGTATGCATATATAATATATATATAAAGTATATAAATTATTTTTTTAATGCATTTGTTAACTGAAGGTACTTGAATAGCAAAATACATTTGCAACGAACTGACTATCATAAGCATTTACGTTAAAGAAAGAAACTTTAAATTGTTCACAAATGTTGTCTTTATTGTATTCTTTATCAAACGCAATGAATAAATCTTTATAACATTGCATTACAAGTATGGAAAAAGAATCTTTTGGTTTCGCAATACTTCGCACAAAAATAACATTAGCATATTCGCAGTATTCCTTAACAAATCCTAGTTTATTATTATTAATAACAAACTATGGAAAGATTACTACGAACTAATTAATACGCGCTATTAAAGCAGGTTTAAGTAATTCTAAAACTGGTGGTATTTCTATGTTAATTTCATTTTTTTTTTTTTTTTTTTTTTTGATTCACTGTTAACTCGTATTAACAAAAGTGTCTATCAACAAATTCTCCAATTTCGAAAAGATACAAAGGAATGTTATGATATGTTTTGTCTTATCAAAATACATGTGTAAGAAAAAACAGTACGATACGGGAAAATTAGAAAAAAAAAAGTTGGCAAATGAACGAAGACAATCCTCATTTTACGCGTGGAAGTATGCTAACAACAAAACTCCACAGGAAACACTGTAAAACAAGTGTCTCATTTGAAAACTTTTAATTGTTTATAAATATCTTTTCTATAAAGTTATTTTATAATTATTTTCATGCTTTCTGTAAAATCACCATTAAAGGAAACAGAAAAAAAGACACTTGTTTGCCTAGTGAATCGACTGTTTGGAGGAAGGACATTAAATTTCAATCAAAATTTAATAAAAAGTTAACTCTGGGATAAACATCCAGATTAATCAGTAATAATGAATAACGCTGAACCTTTCAAGATAAAAATGATCTGAATGCGGTGCATCAATATTCATTACCTATCGTTTAATCTATACACATATTATATTACAAGATATATCCTTATCGTCATTTACTCTCAAAAAAAAAAAAAAAAAAAAAAAAGAAATGATTTTAACTTGTCGCGCTTGAATCATGTTTTCAGTTGGTCAATCTTTTAACAAGAGTACGCGTTTTTTAATTATGATGTCGAGTGATCTATAATTCTAGAAATATCTGAGAAAAGTTGGGAAATTTCGTATTAGTCAAGAATACTTTTTCGTTAGTATCTTCTCATGAACAGCTCCAACTCGAAATCTGAAGAAATTCTGCAAGATTTGAGCATTTCAGACTTTATTAGACTTATGCAGATTGCTTTGCATTCTCCATCAGACTTGTCCACATTATCTTCAAAGTATAACATTCATAATTTTGACAAAAAATTTCATGAAAAGTTATGGAATTTTTAAAATTCGAGCTCGACACCCTGCTGATATACCCTTGGTTTGCGAAATTCATGCAGAGATCGATATTAATACCTATGTTTAATCCTTAAGTTCCTACGTACTTTGTTTATTTGTTTCATTCTGCCTGCTCTGTTGCTTCGTTTAATTAAGGCTCATTCATTGTTTTCATTTATCGCGTATTTTTGCGATATTGCGTCGTTTATTAGCATTTTCTTTTTTGGACGCAATTTTCTTTCCTTTCCAATAAGAAACGCAGAAAATGACGAAAAAAAGTGAAAGAAACGCAAACAAATAAAACAATAAATGTGCCTTCACGTTATTCCTTCTTGTCGATTTGGTCAAGCTTCCGCGATTCGGACGTCACATGCAGCATTCCATTACATTAATTCACATAACCGTTGGGTTTCTATAGTTAATTGAACAGCGACGCAGAATTGACATCGAATGTACATCGCAACGTCATGCGCAGTGGTAGAAGCTCTGTGTTTTTCGAGGTAGAGGTCATGTCGCAAGTCCTCGGCTTGACGACCGTGAAACTAACGTGACATTTGCAACTGCGCGATCATTCAGACTTTGCGATCATTTTAAACGATTTAATAATTCGAATGTCTAATTTTCACGACAAAAATTACCACTGATTACCGCAAACAGATGAAGAACGGTCACAAAAATCATTTGAAATCAATCGCAAATGAAGAGCGCAGTTTCAAATATCAGCGCGGGAGTATCAGAAAGCGCGTACCTTCATGAAGACTTAGGATTGGGCACAAAGAACCACACAGGCGCCCTCTATTCAACGGAAGATACAACATCGGGACTCATTCGGTTTGTGTCCTCGTAACCGTGCAAGAAGACATCTCATATTATTTTGTTCGCTGGAATCGCAGGCACCGTTATTACCGACTGACGTAACGAATCGCGTCGCTTCTCGCGACCGACAGATAGCACCACCGGCCGATTCAGGAACTTCTGCCAGAGCACCGAAGAGGGTCGATAACGCGAAACCGCAAGAATTCGTGGAATGAGAATACGGTGCCTTCTTGGAATACCGGAATGACCAAGCATCACAATTGAATGACGTCTCCCAATGTACATCGCAGGAAGGGGGAACCGATACAAAAAAGTGGCGATTTAAAAATGCTCGTAAATCAAAACGTTCTCGAATACTGAATGTACATTTTGAGCAGTCGTGAGTAGAACATGTTCCTCTTGTTTTCTATCGTTCGGCCTATGATTTATTTGGATAAAATCCAAGACATCAGGAAACAGAAAACTGTTGAACCCATCAAGCCGATTAAGTTGGTGCTCAGGTTGCCAGACCCATTAAGATGAATTTTGGTCTCCAACTCAAACGGCAAGTCTATGAAGACCTTATCTACACC
>JABFOV010000319.1:0-42624 GCA_022817685.1 Aradophagus sp. ZL-2020
CAAATATTGAGGTTAGAGCTGTGAAAAGCGCGCGCGTTGTTAGCTTGGTAGTAACTGTTGCGGACCGTGAGCAAAATGCTCTCGCGCGTCGATTCTTTACTGAAAATTTCGCGCGAGTGACGACGGGTTAAGAGGGTCCCTGAGTCCATGACATATATTTCCTTCAAGCAGAAAGAATTGCGCTAAATTCCTCCCAAGCCTTTTTCACAGCATAGCTTTTTTTGGGTTTCTTACAGACTAGATTTTGTTTTTTCATGATTAATTGTTACAGCTGTAATGTAATTACAGCTGTAACGTCACACCTACTGATTTTAACAAGAAATGTTAAAACCGACAGGTGTGACAAAACTGCGCCATTTTCTCCGATGCTTTTGCTTGCGCTTCGCATATCATATGTAGAAATAAAAATAAAAAAAAGTTGTAGGAAAAATTGTATATCTTCAGTCAGCGCCACCTACCGTCCATTAGGCGGTGTCATTTCGCCTTTCACGTTGACAACGTGACAAAATCACTGAAATATAGTAATAACTGAAATGGGCATTAACGCACTGTCTGCGACTAGAGACAGAAGATGCGCGTTGTACAAAAAAATGGAATACAAAATTGTACTTTGCACATTTTTTTTCAAGTTCGAATTCGTTGTTAAAGAACGTTTAGAACTTCTTTCACATACGCTTTTTTATGTACGCTTTTTTTCTTAATGTTTATGTGTTGTTCAATACATTACTATTAATATTTTTATCGCCGGAAATTGGGCGGGTTCTTTTAAATACACATTCAATATGATTGATATTCATATCATTATCAATTATCTAGCCTTGCAATCAAAGTAAAAAAAAAAAAAAAAAATATTGTTAACATAATCCGCAACTCACGGCTTAAAGTTTTTAAAATTTGAATAGTTTAAATAGTTTGAATTGCTATAGCTAGTATCCATATAACATAACAATCTGTTGGATTCAAAGTCTACCTTTAAATAAAATATTGCAATCTTCTAGTTAAGGTAAGTTATGTGTATAAAATAACTATAAAAACTCAACAATGATTCATTCAATAGAACATTCCAAAAAGTTAATCAGTAATTAACTTATTGAAAACGACCATTTAATAATGAAATGGGACAGACAATTTAGATTGCATAAGTAAATACTTTTTCATTATAAAATAATTTTTGAGCTTGAATTTGCGCTAAAATTAGAAACAATAAAAGGCGTGTTTTCAGATCAGTCTACGTGCACGCTATTCGCTTGTATTTGTCGGGTTTGTGCATTCTTCATTTAAAACGCGCCTTTTGCTGTTCACCGGTATCAGCTTTTTAGCTTAAAAACTCTGTTTTTTGCTTCAATTGTGTGCATTTATATTCATGACTTTACTATTAGTGTCTTGTCGGATGGCAAATCATTCTAATGTTGCACGCATTTAATTTTTTACATATAAGTTTATAAACCACGGATCGTTGTCACAAAAAATCAGTAGTGGATAAGAAGGTTGTTTACTTGAACTTTATCCTCTGTTAAACGTCAAAATCATTATGTTACGAACAGCGATGGAAGCTTCAATAAAGCAATTGTCAACTCCTATTGGAGGTCATGGAAATTTACATGGAAAAGTGGCGGTAGTCACGGCATCTACTCAGGGGTAAATTTTGATTTAACATTTTAAATATTCGATATTATTTAAATAAATTTACCGACATTTGTTTATAATCATTTTTCAAAACTTTAGAATCGGCTTTGCCATTGCCAAAAGGCTTGCTCAAGAAGGTGCGAGAGTCATGATAAGTAGCCGTAAAGAAAGTAATGTGAAAGAAGCGATTAACAAACTTGCTGATGAGAAACTGTATGTTTCTGGTGTTGTATGTCACGTAGGGAAAGAAGAGGATCGAAAAAGATTGTTCGATGAGGTAATCAGTAAATTTATTTATGAAATATTATCTTTATTTATAAACATTTGATTTCATATCCTTATCCAATCCAAAACGATTTTGTCTTTGTTTAAAGAAATTGGTATTTACTCACTTACAATTCTGAAAAATATATTTGCCTGTGTATAAAAAACAATTAACTTTTGCTAAACCTTTCATTTTTTCATATTTCAAAATTATTATTTCTGACAGGTATTTTTGACTGTAAGGTACGTATATCCAATTTTTTCTATTAAAATTATGATTCAGAACATTTTCATACTTCTAACTTTTATCTTACACATGATAAAAATAGTAATAGCATGAGCTTACGACTCCTGATTGCTATTATTTCCATTTTTTTTTCTTTGTATAGTTTATGAATAGTGACACTTCATCAGACATTTAATTGTTTAGGTGAAAACAGAATTTGGAAAATTAGATATTCTAGTTTCCAATGCAGCCGTAAACCCTTCTTTTAGTCCATTGTTTGACACCACTCCAGAAGTGTGGGATAAAGTATTTGATGTTAATGTAAAAAGTTCGTTCTTTCTTATGAAAGAAGCTCTGCCTCTTCTTCGCCAAAGTAAATCAGCATCGATCATATTGGTATCTTCAATTGCAGCATATCAACCTATGGTTGGTATTAATAATGTGTATATTTTCATTTTTCTATGAAAACGATCACCAAAAAACAAAGTATTTTTCAATACAATCTGTAAATGTTAAAATTATTAATTGATGTTGTTTGTACAAAATGGGTGTTTTCCTCAGAATTTGGGTGCATATTCTATTAGTAAAACCTCACTACTTGGATTATGTAAAGCGGCAGCACATGAACTTGCACCAGAAAATATTCGGGTGAATTGCGTAGCCCCAGGAGTTATTCGAACAAAATTTTCTGCACCAGTAAATATATTTTACACTTTTTTCTCGCTAAATAATTAATCTCGTAAGTTAGAAAATATATTTCATGAAAATTAAACAAATAACATTTGCAGTTGCATGAAACGAAAGCTGCTCAAGATATAATATTACCTATGGTACCATTAGGAAGATTTGGAGAACCACATGATATAGCGGGCGCTGCAGCTTACTTAGCTAGTGATGATTCTTCATATGTAACGGGAGAAACAATTGTGCTTGCTGGTGGCATGACATCTCATCTTTGAAGCAATGTTAACGACTATTTTTTTTATAAAATACAAATCTATTTTGATATATTCTATCAGCAATCAATATTTCTGGGATGAATACTTTTAATACTTTTAATAAATTATAATATTCCTGAAATGTAATTATGATACTTAATATTACATTCTAATTATGGGTATTTTAATGTTTATGAATAAAAAGAATTTATTCAATAATCATGATTTGTTTCAATTGAAATCTAATTTGTCATAACTGAGGTCACAAATTCTCCACTCTTCAGTGATTTTACTGAATAAAAATTAAGATTAAAGTTTAATGAATTCTAATAGTACATTTTGCAAAATAATTTGTAAATACAATCTTTCTAACGTGAAGACGCAGTACAACATGGAAATTTATATGATATTTGTCTTGCTGTTTACTCATAAATATTTACCTTATGCTTTTCAAGATATTTCATCAATTTTTAGTGATTATGACTATGGGCAATTAACACAGTATATCTGTATTACTCATAGAGCATTCAAAATTTATTAATATAAAAAGTATCAATACATCACATGAGTATCAATATATTATACTAAATAAAACACATAACAGACATCATAACTTTCTATAAAATAAGGCTTCATTTGTTACTGATTTATATACATAAACGAAACTAATAATTCAATGCAAATATAATTTATAAATTGTCTATTTCGATGATCTGTTCAACAGTCGTTGGAAGCAGTTGTCAAATGTGGAAAGGCATGGTGGTACCGACTCAAGTTGACTGAGTAGAGCAACCGCGTGAGGTATGTTCTTCTGTTCAACCAACTTTTTGATTAGAATCTCAATATTTTCTTGAATTTCGGGAATCGTTCTATTCATAAATACTACTTCCAATATCTTGTGATACATATGGTGATTAGGACTGAAATGTGATGTCAAATTTTGAAAAAATATTTCTTCCAAGATCACAGATGGTAATTTTAAATTCTGAAATTCAACAAAAGAGGATTAAAATTTATTAAATTCAAGAAAAATGTCAATTAGTAAAATATGAAAAGAAATATACCTCTTGACTCTCTTTAATTGTTTGAATAACTTCCGAGTGGAAAGATTCGTCGGATATTAATTTTAAAAATAGTTTTTCTTCAGTTGAAAATTCGTTATTTCTTAATTCTAAAAACTCCGTCAAAACCTGCAAAACCATATAATCAACAATTTTGACTTGGTCGAGAGAGCGCACGCTGAGAACCCGTTGACGGTTTCGTTGGTGAATTTTAGCCATTAAATAAAGTATATGTAATTGATAATATAATTAAACATATTTTTCGTACTTACTTCCTTTGGGATAATTTGCTCTTTTAACAAGTTTCTTAAATTTTCTAAGACTTGATCTTCAAATCGAGTACTATGTTGATCAAACAATTCTTTGACTTTCAGAATCATCCTTAGAATGGGATTCCTATCGATAGTTAAATATTGCTCATCGAAAAATAATGGCCAAGAGTGTAATAAATTTTTTAGTTCATTATAAGAATCTCGATCGACAACACGGGAGTATTTATCCTCAAATAATTTAAATCTCTCGACTTCCGACATGGTGTGAATCTCCGTTGTTTGGCTTTCAACTACAGACTCTTTTGGCTCACAAATTAATAAAATTTCGTCATCTCCAACAATTGCTTTAATTTCGTCTGGCTTCTCAACATCAACGTCGTTATCTATTTCCCAATCAGCGTCAACCCACTGATCATCCCAACCGTCATTTACCACATTAGATGAATCGTTTCTCTCAGACATACTTTCCAAGTTTTTTACTCCTTTACTATTTATCATTACTTCATTTTCTTGTTTTTTGAGCATCTCAAGACTTTGGATTCGATTGTTAAACAACAAAACGACTTCATTTGTAACGTTGCTCTTTTCAACTAAGTTTGCTACAATGGAAATCAAATCTGATGGATCATGTAACAGAATGTCATTGGCTTCGGGATAAAAGTATTTGAAAAGTTTCAAAGCACAATAATAAAGAGTCAGCTGGATGATCATCTTAGTCTGTGGTAAATTATCAAGAGCTTTTTTGACATCTGAAATGTGATCATCCTTTACGCTTAGCAAATAACCAATCCCTAGAACACAGTCTTCCATCAGGACATTTTTTGCACATTCGATTAGCACTGGAATAGTACGAAAAAAAAGTTAATTATAACAGAAATGGTTTCAATTATTCAATTATTCGTAAAATAAACTAATAAATAGAACTGACATTGGTTGACGTCACTGCTTTCGTCTCCACTGCTACCTGACTCTTTCAACATTTGCACTCTTAACAACGTTTGACACAATTTTAATTCTTCATTTCTATTGTCCGTAAATGAAAAAGCGTCATATTTTGTATCAAAGCGACTTAATTTACATTCCTTATGTAAAGACTCATAAAAACATGGAAAGCTTTGCTTATTTTCATTGTTACTTAAGTCAACATTCTGGTCATTGCTGTACAAAATATCTTCGTTTCTTTTCAAAAGATTTTTGAAACTACCAGTCCAGACATCTTGATTTTTGATAATATCAATCATCGATTGCGTAACCAACTTAGTTGAATCTTTTACTAATTTGGAAGAGCTTTTTATTATTTTTGGAATGAATTCTTTGTTTTCAGCGATAGGCTGAAAATAACAGTAATTACAGTGTTAATAATGTCCTTGTTACTTTAAGCTTTATAATATCTCTATCTCTATCATCTTAGTAGTACTGAGTGATCCATACCGTTGAAAAAGTGTCAACAAATTCATCATCATAATCCAAACTAGCTTGTTTCTCCTCAACCCAATTCTGCAAATCTATGTCAAGTAGCTTAGCATCCAGCATATTTATATCTTTAATAGTTTCTTGCAGAACATCATCCGGTCCAATATTAACAACAAACCATAAACATTGACGACGAAACGTTAAATCCGAAAAGAATTCACATCGTCCTAATTGTAAGGCCACTTGCCATGCAGGTTGATGACTTAACTCAATCAATCGCTGAATTATTTTACTACAATAGTTATAGTCCTGCGCCTAAAATTCGAATCGGTTTTTACAGTAAATTAAACTTTTATTTAATTTACGTAACAAATTATAATAATTTAAAAAATCAGTCACATAAGTGATAATTAGGGAATTATGTCAATAATTAATTTATGAAACGGTCAACCTATCGATCATCTTAACTTTAATATTTTTCAGTACCTGAAAAACTTTTCTCGCAACAAGTTCTAGAACTTTGCCTTCTCTGCTTCTAGCGTTGTTATCAATTCGTAAATATTTGGCCAGATTTAATAACTTCTTATGATATTTGTAAGAATCATTGCTACTATTCAAGCAGTCTTGTATCAATTTTACCTTGTCTTTCATTAATTTTACTTGCAAAGGAAGTATATTCAGATGAAATTCATGCAGCAACTGCAATGAACTGATTAAATCAAATTCTCTTTGAACATTTGTATCACCCGTATCAATCAGATGTAAACAGGCTCTGCAAATCATTAAAAATTATTAGTTTTTCTTTTTTTGACACACGTTTATGATTTCATCGTAACTAAACGTTATATACATTCAAACAAAAAGTAAATACCTTGCCAAATCCATGTTTGGATCTGTGAGACTTGTAGCATTATTAAAGTAGTTATGACTTGCATCTAGAATCAAATCCACTGCTCTTTCAAAAGGTACTTTAAACAAGCTTGAGGAAGAATCATGACTTTTAACTGTCATCATCAATGATTTACTATTTTGAATAATGCTCTTAACTCCAGACTTTAATCGTGTTTCCAAATAAATTTCCAAACACGTATCCATACTAAAGGAATGAAAAACCAGTCCTTGAATATCCAATAAATCACTCAATAGTTGAGCCCAAGATTTCTCACTTGCAGGTGGTACCCTAAAAATATTAATGATAGTCAAAAAAAAAAATTATTATCTAAAATAAGTTTATTTTGCAATTAACTGATAATTATATTAAATATTAAACATACTCTTCCTTTACACTGTTGCAAAGCTTTATCAACAGTGACTTAATTGTCTCCATATTGTCTTTATTATCGCGCAAAAAATACAAAGGGACTTTGACACCATATTTATTCAATATTTCTAAACAATTAAGTTCCTTCCTCAAAGTTTCGAGATCTTGTCGTGTTACCGACGTTTTTAATTCTTCATTTTCGTAATCCTCAATAATTGTCTCATATATATTGCTTGCATTAAATTGTATATTGATATCATCATCACAGGCATATATACAAACAAGTGCCAACTGTACATAATCTTCTGTTATACTTCGCAGTTCCAGATTCCTTCCATTGGCTGCAAATTGGACGAATTCCGAAATATAAATTAAGCTGTTTTTGCTAAGACTAATAAAATAGTCAAGGACAACTTTTTTAACATCTTCCGCATTCTGAAAATTAATTGTCGGGTATTTATTCAGTGGTAAATATTAATTTCTATACAAATATTTCTTGACAGTGCTTACCATATAAATTTGCTTTTTCTTGACAAATGGTATCAAAATACTATTGACATTATCAATAAAATTCGCTTCATTCGTTCGACTCATAAGCAGATTAACTTTTTCCAATTCGCTTAATTTATCCAAACCATCCAACGTTTGATTTTCCAATCCAACGGTATAAACAAGGTCAACGAGAGTTTCAAGTTCCATCAAAAGTTTTTCAAGGCCAACAATATTATGAGCTTGACCTATTTTAATTAATGATAATGCGTTTTCGACCAAGCCACTCAATCTTTCAATTTCATAGCATCTTTTTGTATACCAATCACGTAAGACTTGTTGCGTTAAACACACATTTCTGTAAAGTATATACATATATTTATATTTTTAATAATTTTTAGTCTTATACTTATAAGATATGTTAATATAGAAATTACGAACTTGTAAACATTGAACCATGGATTATTCTTGTAAACAACTAACGTAATATCTTCGCTTTCATACTCTGCTGCTACAATTTTTTGAAATTCTGGCCTTTCAGACCAATCTCTTTGCCTTAGTTCTTTTTGATCGAGCAAATATAACTGATCACATTCATCACATTTGGGTAATAACTTTTCATAATTCTCTGGTTTCAACGTTTCAGGGAAATAACTGATGATTGGAAGCCAGTGAGGGATAAGAACGTTTCCAAAATAAGTGAACATAATAATTACTCCCTTACAATTGCCTTCTTTAGCAAATCTAAAATTATAAATAATTAAAATTATTATTCTTTTGGAACCATTAAAACCCATTATACACTTTAATGTCATATTTCAATTATAATAATCAATAAGCTACCAAAACATATTTTTACAACCTGACTGCATTTTCGAGTGGTGTTTTTTCACGAAATTCTTGGTAGAAAGCTTTGTCATAGTGCACTGGATTTTCCAAGAGTATTTCATAAGTTTTCAACATGTCCATGTGTTTAAGCAATTTTCTTCTAAACTGTACAACTTCTTTTTGGTCATTGTTCAATTTTGATACATCAAGTTTTTGCATAATCCGATTTACTTTTTGTGACTACAATATAAAATACAAGTTACAAGTTACATAACTAGCAATGTTAATCAAAATTAATAATTTTGTAATAATGACCTGTCTCAACGTTACATTAATATCATCACACATCTCGGAGTCACTGTATGGAGTCACTACATCTTTCAATGCAATACAATCAGTTTCATCTTCATTGAATTTGTCACTCGAACATATCAACATTTGCAGACTACATTGTTTCAATCCAAACAACAATAATTCCTTAGCTGCTTGTAAATTATTTGGTACTCGCAATATACATTCGTTCAAAACCCATGATTTTTTGGTAACTTTACTTAAAAAATAATCAATTGCACTTTCACTAAAATCCGACTTTCGCCATTGCGTTTTATAAGCCAAATCTTTGTCCAATTGAAATTTATCCGCTAATTCCAATGCTTCAGAGTAATCCTGCAAATAGTTAATAGTTAAAATATGCAATACAAAATTGATTCGTTAACATAAATGATTTTGAAGCCAGCACTTGTTCAACATTCAATAAAATTAAATATGATTTGTCTTCTTTTTCTTCAATTATTCCTAACAAACCTCATTTTCTATTTTTCGGGCATACAACTCCTCTGGAGTAGTACTTTTTAGACCCATTATTCTATAAGTCCGATGAAAAATCTTGGATTTTTTTCGTTTTGGTTGGAATTTTTCAATGTCTGTCATCGAATATAATATACTCTGTAATATTGTTGTTGCGTAATTGAAAATTGTTCCAGATTCTGATTCATATGCTTCTCTGTCACTTTCTGATGAAGTATCTAAAATATGATATTCATCATATTACAGATCATATGTGTAATCATCAATTTTCATTTTAAAATTAAGAAATAAATGTCTCATCAAACCAAATTATGATAATATATAATCACCATCTTCTTCTGTGCTATTTCTCTTTGTACTCATGACATAAATTTCGCAGTCTAAACATAAGACACCGCGTATCGCACTGCATTCCACCATTTGTAAAGGTCCATAAAGAAACTCTGGACTTGATCCTAACAAATTGTGTAAATTTTTGATAGAACAAATGGAAATAACGCCTGAAAATCGCGCTATCACAAGTGCCTACAAAAAATAAATTGCAGTGAAGTCATTATTGCAGCTAGATTCTAATAAAAAAAAAATGTTTGTATATCATAGTAAATCAGCAATAATTACTTGATTTAACCACCATCCAATATCCAAAGGATGGAATTCTGACAGTCCCTGAGGATACTTGGGATGCCGAACATGTACACTAAAGGGATTCTTCACATTGTAATCTGGTTGTTCCGTTAATTTCCATTGTTTAGAAAGTTGTAAACCAGGCACATGCCACAATGATATTGTACCATCCACGTGTAAACAAGCCAGAAGCTCGCTGCTTGGATTCAAACTCATTTTAAATATCACTGTCTGTGCTTTGGAATTCATTAGAGGGATGTAGTTCCACAGACTGAAGCGTGAAGAATTTTGTGACTCGTCTTCCAATGAAATACATAGCTTGTAATAAGGATACTCATTTAATGGTCGCCATACCGTCAGTCCTGCTTCATAGGCAGGTGTCTATAATTATAAGCGTTGATTAGAAAAAAACTTTGTCTATCATTATTCTCAATAATTGCTATCATGTGAATATTTATTACTATTAATTAATGTTATGGTGGCAAACGATTTATTCTGAAATACACTTACGTTGCAAGATTGGCTAATGTTATTTCCTGAGATGAAAAAAAGATTTCTTTTCTCACAATATACAGCACTATTAATTCCATTCTTATAGAAGTTTATAAAACTGAAAGTGTGATTAATTTTGTAATCATTTGTAGAGATGTAATATGAATTTAAAGTGCCACTATATGTGATACAAATAAATTCATAGTCCCATTTGTCTTCTGATTTCACAGGTTTCTTAAATATCATCGAAGCCACAGCATTTTCTGTTTCCAAAATGTAGGAATCAAGAGATGCAGCATTTGTGTTAATCTTATAAATGTTGTTGCCAAGGGAATTGTAAAATGAAATGCATCCGTTACTCGAAGATAGAGCCAAAATCGTTCCATCTGGACTCCATGCAAGTTTTCTCCATTGAGGAAAGTCATCTCTTGGAACTGAATGTCACATGTATTATGTTTATAGCAACTATTCTATTTTTTTCTAAGTGTTTGTATATTACAATAATACAAGATAAACAGAAACCTTATTTTTTTTATTAATAAGTATTTACCTGATGCTTTTGAGACAACTGATGAGTATTCATCTTTTAACTTTCTTATTTCTATTATATTTTCTTGTAGTATAGCTAATATTTTTCCATTATCGCCGACGGAAAACTTCCATGGCAAAGTCAGGCTTACATACTGGAGTAGCTTTTCTGGTAAAATGCATCGTTTATTTAAATATCTCAGAACATTTTTTATAGAACCAGTTGTCGGTAGGATAACAGAATCATTTTTACATTTCTGGAATGAAAAATTAAAGATTAACAATGACAGAAAATGTACAAATGAGTAAATAATTCAATGTATTATGAAGATAAAGTTATTTGTTTACAATACCACTTAAGTAAACAAAACTGCTCAAAATATTTAAAAACATAAAGAAATTATAATTATGAAAACATATTACAAAATGTCATCGTAAGCATAAGTTTTCAAGGAAAATACTTACTATCAACTCCGGCTCTTGTTTTCGTATAAAATATTCCAACAACTCATATAATATCGATTCTTCTCTCACATTATCCAGATCTTCATTCATCTTTTCCTTTGCCACCACTAAAACTTTTTATAAGTTTCAGAAATAATAACTAATTCAATACTTGTCATCGTATTATCACAAATGACACTAAATTCTGCAGTAATATTTCCATTTCGAGCAGGGTTGATTAAATCTTCATTGTATTATCGATATTTTTCGATAATAATGTATCGAAAAATACTCGATTTTCACAACTATCGTAACAACTATCGTAACAACTAACGTACTCTCAGCTATTTGTACAGGTTTGCTCTTTTACAGAACAAAAAAAAAAAAAATTAAAATTTATGATACAAGTCATATACTCAGAAGGACAAGTTTATTATTTGTTTGGGATTGGTTTTTTAAAAAGGAGTGTTCCGAAAAACATTCGTGAAGAATCACTTTAAGAAACACCAGAGTGCATGAACCACAAGGCCTATTCCTATTGTAGAAAATGAACAGCTGATCAAAGAAACGACGACCCAATCTAATCTTTAATGTTCTGTTAATTGATAAAGTGATTGAGAAGTTCCTTTTTATTTGATATTTTATTGTTAAAGCAAGTTCGTTTTCGGTTCGTCACAGTTGTTGGTAAAATGCAAAGATATTGATTGTGAAAAATTTTGTAAAAAAACACGTCTTTACAATAGCACTATCCATTGTAACAGATGTTTGTTGTGAGAAATGTCAGAAATCGACGTAAAATCTCTCTTCAATGAGAGCAGGTGAGCTTATACAATGGTTTTTTTTTTTTTTTAACTTTGAATGCATGAAATAAAATGTATGTTTTGAAACATTAAACATATTTTAAAACGAAACCTTGCTTGAAAAAATTTTAAATAAATATATTTTTCGATTGGTATAATAAGTTGTCGCACGTATTTTTTTTCGTCTTCTAAATTTTACTACTAGTAATTACCTAATTTTTCTTAAATTATTTTTTTTAGACAATTACGATTATACAGTAACAATTTTAAATGATAATTATTGATTTAGAGTATTTGCTATGTATATTTAATATACTTCAAATAGAAAAATGTATTATATTATGAAATAATAATAAATCATAAAAAAAATGTATATTTAAGATTAAATTCTTTAAGACTGTTTAATTAATTACTCCAAAATTAACAAAGTAGCGTATGAGAAAGATAACAAAGCTTACTTAAAGAAATATTAAATTTGGCAATAATTCAATAATTGAGTTCGAAAATTCTTCAAAATCATTGTTAAGTTCTTGTTTATTAAGAATACTGATATTGCACTTTAATAACGAAAACATATAGTTCATTTTGAGGCATTTCTGACATCAAAGGTATTAATTGTTTTAATTAAACATACATTTTACATCTTGTACACCACAAATTTCTCAAAACAACACTCGTATTTGTTATATTTATTGATATAAGTATTAAAATATTTATTTATTTTTAACTTAATTTTGCCAAAAACATTTTTTTCTTGTTTTAAGAAGTATAAACCATAAATTAATTATAATTAATCTGAAATTGTAATACAGCTAAGCATTTACTGATGTAAATAATAAAACGTTTGCAGATTTCCTAGTGGGTGGAAACTCTTATCACTTCTTCTTTATGCCCCATTCGGATTAATTCTTCTTTTGATTCGTATCCTCATTGGTCTTCAATTGTGGCTGATTGCCTGTCTCCTACCAGCCTGTGAAACTCTACGATTATTTTTAAACTATGGATTTAGTTTTGTTTTTGGAATCATCGTTAAAGAAGAGAACAAAGATGAAGAATCGATGACCAAAGAACCACATGTCATTATTGCAAATAAAGTTTCTGCCCTAGATCAATTTGCAGTCCATCGTGTATGCAAATCACTTAGCCCTATTGTCTGGAATGTGCCTAGTGCACTTAGCAATGCTTTGGGACTTCATCCAATGGACACCAGTGGGAAAGATGTGTTCATAGGTAACATCCAGTCCTTCCTCGCAACATCAAAGTACAATGTAACATTGCAGCCCGAATACGCTTCAACAAACAGCCGAGTTGGACTTTTAAAATTTAACACTTGGCCGTTTATGATTCAACCAGTAGTCCATCCTGTAGCAATAAAAGCTCGAAGGCCAGAATTTGTGGAAGTTGGATTGACCTCATTGACATCTACTTGGTGGGCTGACATTCTTTGGTTTATGTTCGTACCATATACTATTTTTACTGTCAGGCACCTTTCAATTAAAAGAAATACAGACTGCGAAGCGTTGACAAGAGAAGTAGAAACAGATATTGCTAAAGCTCTAAATTTGAAAACAACAAATTATACAGTTGTTGACAAACGAGAATGCGAAATGCGATATCTTGCGGAAAAAATGAGAAAAAGAAATCTAGCACAGCAGAGAAGCAGTTCGTTAAGTAGTACTAGTGTTGAGATTCAGTGGATGGCTAGCCAGGTCAGCGAAGTGTTACCTATGGTGCCTCGAAAAGTTATTATCAGAGATCTTAGTAAGTAATGAGTAATATTTTTTCTTTACTTTTTGAATAAAAATTTTTTTTGATTTAAATAAAAATGTTTTCATGAACATTTAATTAAAAATTGCGTTCAACTGTACTAAAATATTAATTATCGTCAAATGTATGTAAAAAATTGAAACATGTTAAAATGTAATAAAAACTTAAAATTAATGATTTACAGTTCAAACGAGGAACGTTGACATCACGATAGCAAACATTTTAGATGGCGCAATTACTTACTCGCCAGATTTAGCTGTCGATAGATCTACTCCAGAAGCGTCGGTTACTAGAAGACGTCTAGTGCCAGCGACAATAAACAAAACTACTTCAAGTTCTATGACTTTTCAACAGAGGAAAGTGATAATGATTGCAGAAGCTAGGGAAAAATATATTAAAAAGCATGGTCTACAAAAATGTTGACGCTTTTAAAAAGCGCCAGTTCCTGATATAGGTTCAAGAAATGAGATGCTGTCATATAAGTGTAATGTATTTATATTTTACTGTTACAATAAGCGAGTATACACATTTTCATTTTATTAATTTCATTTACTATATTACAACGTCGTACGACGTCGATTTGCAAATATTAATTAAATAAATGTATACAAATAACAGCTGGAAGACTGTTTTTGGAAGACTTTAACACACAATTATTGCAAATAACCGCGTGTTTGTAATATATTGACAATTTACACTGAAAGAAAAGACAAGTAATTTTCAGTAGTTATTGACTCAGTCATTAATAGTATATTACACATCAAGAGCTGAACGTACGCATTTCCGGACGAGTGGGAAGTTATAGCCTGAGACATAAGCTCGGACTGCCAGATATACACTTGAGCCGCCTTTGGCGGCCCTTGTGCTGCTTTGGCAGCCCAAGCTTATGTCTCGTTGCTACAGCTTTTTACTTGATCTAGATTTCTTACTTTCAGCTCATAGTTTGTAAGATACTTTTTGACAAGAATGCTTAAAAATAGCCACTTAAGGCACGCTGTCAACTTTCGGCACTCATTTAAAAACGTCAACTTTTGGTTCAAATAATCTACACCAAAAGCGGCGATTTTCAATTGTGAATGTCCAAAAGGAGTTTTCGTTTATTTTTAATTCAAAATTAATTTGGGAGAGTGCAAGGGTTTTTCGTATGAACTTTTAACCAAAAATCAGTTAATTTTTCTTCTGTGTAAATGCACTATTATTATTTTTATTATATTCCGTGTCACTGTTTCTTCTTTTCATTTTTTTTTTTTTTTTTAAGTAAGCAATTTTTAAAACATAAAAATTTATCAAATGTAAATAAGTAATTTAAATCTTTCCTTCGAAATTGAATGTGATCTGTCAACATAATCGTTAGGATTAAGTTCATAATTAATGACAGTAGCGCCATCAATCTTTTATGATAATCAAATAATACATGTATAAATTGTATGTACATACAAATTTTAACATAATGCCAAGTTGTACATGTCACACTCAGCATTGTTTTTAATGATGTCAATTTTGTTTTAAAAAATTTAAGATTGTAGGTATTATATTTGTGGCAACATTAAGTCGCGGTTGGTAAGTCCCTCCAAAAAATGATAAAGGGGGGGGGGTGATCACTGTTAAGCTAAAATCTAAAAAAGATAAAGATAGGGTAATTTGCTCCACAGCTAAAATCTTAAAAAGATAAACACAGGGTCAATCTTACTGACGAGTGACAACAAATATTGACTTACTTTTATGAATTAAATTCTTTTATTTATTAATTAGTTAATTACAATTCTATATATTATAACTTGCAAAAACGAAATTGTATACACAGAAATAAATGTTACAATGTAAATCATACCAACATCAGTGACTCCTATATGTAATGTTGTTGCGCCGATGACAGTTGGCAAATGTAAACACTACATATAGGAATCACTGATGTTGTTATGATTCAGATTGCAACATTTATTTCTATGTATATAATTTATGAAATTCATAAAGTGATTTAAAATTGTTTGTCACTCACCAATTAGTGATTTTTCAGATAAAATAAGTAAAAAATTAGCTTTATTTAAATGTGAAATATTTCAACTACATGGTTATCACTTACTCAAATGTAGAGAGTATATAATAGTATAAATCAATGGAGGAATCCAACACATTTTCAATTTTTAATAAAATAAGATACTTTGGAGTGATTTACTCCATCTCTATCTTCTTGATTTTTCAATCCTCTGAAATTTGAAGGGACTTACTGCAGCCCATTAAGTTACTTTGATAAGAAATGTATAACAAATTTAATTAGCACATAGTTTTAATAATCACCGTTAATTTTAATGTTCATAAAGTAATTGGTATTGTAAATTTACAAAAAAGAATGGAAAGTATGTGTTTGTATCTCAACATAGGAATCGTGATAAGCATTATGTAAACAATAAACAAATAAATGATTTTTCAATTTAATTAAATGCTTAAAACTTTCAGTTCAAAGTTTCTAGTTCCATGATTAAAGTTTTAATTTATAAAAAAATAAGTTTTAGTATATGCAGTAATTTCTTTTGCTATTTTAGGTAGTTGCAAACTCAATTTGTTTTGATAAATCGGTAAAAAAATCAAATAATACTAAGAAATTAAGTTATAGGTAGTTATTATTACTATTATTATTATTATTATTATTATTATTTTAGATAAAAATATTGGACTGAAAGTTTTTAGCCATTATAAGTTGTGCTAATTATTTTGTAAAGCTTGTCATCTGCACAACTGAAATTTCTTTTTCTTTTTGTACAGGATTTTGATAGATGTTAAAATCTTCATTTAACTAACAATCATATAACTCTGTATATAATGCTCGAACAATCCTGTAATTTGTATTGCGCAGATCGTTTAATTGCAATTAAAATTTATTTTTTGAAAACAACTTCGATGTAATAATGATAAAACAATACAAAGTGAGAAAGATTTTTAGATGGTCATGTGTCATAGTTTAGCATGTGATTGCTAAATACAAAAATATATGTTACTTGTAACAAAAGAATTATTATCGATCATTTCTTTAACCCTTCTATAAATGTTGACATCTTTTGATATATTAATTTTTAAGTTTCAGTGTTTGATATTGCCAATGCACACATATTTGATGTCCACAAAGTCATGTATTCCATGACTTGACCCCTCTCTTCCTATGCCGGATTCCTTGACACCACCAAAAGCAGCTTCCGTACAAGATATGATTCCTTCATTGATGCCAACCATACCAACTTCTAAATTTCTGGCTACTCTAAAAATCTGAGATATATCTTGAGAATAGAAGTAGCCCGCCAAACCAACGGGCACATCGTTTGCTCTTTCTAAGACGTCTTCTTCATCTGTGAACCTATTAAATTCACAGATAAAAAGGTATTATCAATAAATTTATAGTGCATTTGGAAGAATCAAAATTAACCCATTTCTTGCCGTTGATGTATTTTCGCCACAGTAAGTTTAATAATTTATTTATTTATTTATTTATTTTTATGTTAAAAAAATACTAAACTTACTATTGCAAAATGTATCAACGGCAAGAAATGGGTTAATTATCTTTTATAAATTGTTACTGTTGTTTTAGTGTTTATATTACCTGTGGATAACTGCCACTGGTCCAAAAATTTCAGTATCATAAATTTTCATCTCCTTTGTGACACATGTCAACAAGGTTGGCTCATAAAAAAGTGGTCCCAATTCTTTTACAATTTTTCCACCGCAGTGAAGCTTTGCCCCTTTGGACACTGCATCGTCCACTAGATTTTGTACAATTTGCAACTGACTTTCCTTAATCAACGGTCCATTTGTGACTCCTTGCTTGCAGCCATCTCCAAGAATGATTTCATTTTTCATTCGCAAAAGAAACTTTGATACAAACTCATCAAAGATTTGGTCCTGAGCAAAAAACCTGCAAAATATTTTATTTCAATTTCTCAATGTCATAACGTGTAACATTAACGGAATTATTTTAATTTAGCATTTTTCAATGGAAAACAAAGAATTCTGCATCTCGGTATTTTCATGTGTAACTTTATTTGAACAAAATTCCTGCTGCAAAAAACTACGAAGGATTCCTATGTAGTAATCCTACGTAGGATTATGGCAGTTTCCTACGTAGGATTCTTATATATATATGTTTCCCACGTGGAATTCTACGTAGATGTGCATTGTTTCAGAAAGAAAATTAATTATCAGGATTCAAAAGTGAATTCATTTATAATTAATGTAATCCAATCAACTTTCAAATCAATATCATACATTTGTGGGATTTGACGATTGCCCTGATGAAAAAAAAGGCAAACTAATAAATCAAACGCAATAATATTTTATTAATAAAATTTTAGACCTGTTAGATGAAACACACGTCTGTCCTGTATTTCGAAATTTGCTAGCCATCGCTCCAGCAACAGCAAGATCAACATTTGCGCTCTCAAAGACTATAAACGGAGCATTGCCACCGAGTTCCAACGCCAGTTTTTTCATGGTTGGCGCACATTGAGCATATAGTAATTTTCCAACAGCAGTGGAACCAGTAAAAGAAAGCGCTCGAACTTTGGGGTTGGAGCAAATCTCCTTGCCAACGGCAATAGAATTGTTCACGCTTGTCGTGATAACATTGAAAACGCCATCAGGAAAACCAGCCTTCTCGGCATACTGTGCCATAGCGAGGGCCGTTAGTGGTGTATCTTCAGAGGGTTTGACTACACAAGTACAACCCACAGCCAGGGCTGCACCAGCTTTTCTAGTGATCATTGCATGTGGAAAATTCCAGGGAGTGATGAGTGCAGCTACTCCGACGGGTTGTTTCAGCAAAAACATTTCTCGTTTACGAACAGGTGCCGGTATAATTTCGCCATTTACACGGCGCGCTTCCTCGGAGAACCATTCAATGAATGAGTTACCATAACGGATTTCAGCTCTGGATTCATCAAGTGATTTGCCGTTTTCTAGGGTGAGAATTTTCGCAAGTTCTTCCGAGTTTTGAACCATAAGGTTGAACCTGCAATAAATTGTAATTGAATATTGTAGTAACTTTTATATTCAAATATTTAGCACAAGGAGAAAAGGCAAAGTTGGAACTCTTAAAATTAGAAATAAAGAAATAACGTATCGATGATATAGCAGTCCTATAAAAAGATTTATATAAAAGATTTACTAACTGTGCAATTGAGAAATTCTATAAAAATTCTGAGAAAGAATTTCTATATATGTGGAATTTTCGTCAATCTGGTTGAATAAATTATATAGACAGACCAGTGAAAGCACAGGTAGTTTTGATTTTAACTTTGTATCATTTTAATGATGAAAGTTATTAAAAAATGTATACTTATTCACATTTTCTACCTAATTTAAATTATTATTAGAAATCATATTTGAGAATTTAATACTGGTATCAAGATTTACAAATTTATTGAAAGTACAAAATTTATTTTTAACTTTGATTTGACCCCACTAAGGACTACTTACAGGAAAAATTTTTGAAACATCTAATTTACATCTAATGAATAATAAATATGTTTAATCTACATCCATTTTACATTTAAAACCTTCACTTATTATTTGAGTAATGTTTTACCAATTTCTCAGAAGGTCACTACGTTCCTTTGCAGTAGTTTGTCTATATATTTTGAATGCTCTGTTCGCAACTTCAATTGCTTCTCTGGTATCATCCACGTTCATATCGGGCACATGAGCGATCGGTTGACAATCCACTGGATTAAGAACGGCAAAAGTCTTGCCGCTCTTGGCAGATACCCATTTCCCGTTGATAAAAGCAGATTCCTTTATAGAGCTCATTGTCCTTTTTTGAACATTCATAAATATTCTGGTTGTGGTAAACATCCTGCATTTTTTCATACATTTTTAAATATTCAGATAGATACTGAGAAAATATAATGTATTACATTGTACATTTTTTTAAAATTCTCTTCATCAAATTAATAATAATATTCATCAAAATGATAATAAATAAATAAATAAATAAAAATTCACTTTTTGCAGCTAAAATTTGTCAACTAAAATGTTTTTACTTTTATAAAAAAAATCATTATTTTTACTACTCAGTACAATAAATTTTTTTATTTCAATGTTTTATTATTTTCTTTTATCAAATACATGCAAATAATTTAATTTCAAATAATACAATTATTATCAATGAAAATGCAATGATTAAAAGAAACTCTTACTTTGATTTCTTTTTTATTTATTTATCTGTGACAAGAATTATCGCTTAAGCAAATATACAAAATGACAAAACCGGTGTTTCCTTTTCCGTCAGATTCATAATGATCAGCTGTTTGATTGTCACAAACCTTTTCAGATGATAATGTCACAAAACGGAAAGAATCGTGATATAAATTCCACACAAGTATGTCTCGCTACTGATTCTAGTTGTAAAATGCTAGTCAATTGAAGGCATTATCGTAAATTGGAATGAATTTGTTCCGAGATTATGAGGGAAGTCGTGTTTATATTTTACCTGGGGCATGTTTGGTTCACGGATTATATCCTACGTTACTTGTCACTATTACTTCCCGCGATAATCAATAACTCTCGCACAATATTAAATCATCAATATTATACTTATATATTTTCTTACAGATAACGGTGGACTTTTAAATAAAAAAAAACTGTAATTCCAAAAAAAAACACTTTCTTGTCTAATTAAAGTTTCATTTGAATTTTCATAAATAAGAGACTGAATATAAATAAAATAACAATTAAATTTATTCTAAATAATGTACTACATTAATTCTTTATATGCTTTTTAAATATGTATTCTTTCTCATTTAAAAATGATTTTTGTCAAAAAAAGAACAAAAAATAAATTAATGAGTTTAAATAAAAAAATTGTACCGTTATTTTAATAGTAATATTTAAATTTATATTGTTGGCAATAGAAGGAGCTGGATGTTGAAGTGGGTAATGAAATGCACACAATTTGGAGCAATATTTAATTTACACAATGGACTTAATACGTAGAAAAAGAGGTGATCATCAAATAAAAAAGAAGCATTCATGTCATGAAGGCTAATAAAGATGGTTGTCAGTATTTGTTTTGTACAACTGTCAGCAATACATAAACACACGAATGTATAAACAACAAACACTTCGGATCAACGATTAAATAAATTCACAGGGACAGGACACAATTGATTTATGGCGAATATCACACAATTATAAAATTAAGCAAACAAAATTTGTCAAATGATCTCGATTTTGATAAGCGATAGTAGTTACAAAGAAAAATTAATATAATACTCATCAATAACCTACAAATATCAATGGCGACGATGTTAGATATTATCACTTAATGACAACGATGCTTAAACGTCGATTTTGATAAGTCATAACTGTTACACTTCGATGGTTGAAAATGACGAACTTGGACGAAATATTAGTTGATATTTTTGGACCGGATTTTCAGACCTTCATTGTTTTGTCATTAAAAGAAGAGTATGTTACGTCAACAAGGTATTTTATTGCTCAACATTCAATAGCCTTGCAAATATTGGGCACGCTTTGTTTACGTTTAGTTATTTGATTGAAAAGAATATCTAAATTTTACACAGTTTCAAAATTGTTCAGTTTTAATGATTGAATAACATTTATTTATGTTTTTTGTGAATCTATTTTTTTTTTTAAATTAGTAAATTATTTTTAAAAATTAACAGATCTAGTTTCACTGCAATCATTAAAATAGTGAAAACCATCATGAAATACTGATTTCTATTACAGGATAGCACAAATAGATTCCTTCATTGAATTTATGCTGTCAAAAGCAAATGATGTTCCTGATACAATAAGCAACGATGGCAGATTAGGACCAAAAATAGTATCGTTTGACACCTCTACAACTTACGGCTATTTTTTTGTATCTCCTGACAAACTTGATATTAACTGCCGTAGAAATTTCAGTACGATTCGAGCTAACGTTGGAATTTATAAAGGAAAGTGGATGTATGAATTGCAGTTGGGAACTAAAGGAATTATGCAAGTTGGATGGAGCACTATTCACAGTAAATTTAATGAAGAATCAGGAGTGGGTTAGTTTAATTTATTATCTCATATTTATCACCTTTATTATGTATTATTTCCACTTAAAAAATTTAATTATTCTATGTATTAAAATTTGTCTTATTTTACAATTTCATTAATAAATCATGCGTTCTTTCAAAAGTTTCTGTTTTAAAATCAAAAAGGATTCTTAAAATTTTTATTAGGATTAACAGGACATTTATAAGATATAATAGTTATACATAATGACGTTTACAGGCGACGTTGAAAATTCTTATGCCTATGATGGTAAAAGAGTAAAGAAATGGAACATTTCATCCAGCAAATATGGAGAACCGTGGCTTTCTGGAGACATAATCACTTGTGCTTTAGATGCTGATGAAGGCACAGTCGATTTTTATCGCAACGGCCGACACTTGGGTCGTGCCTTTGAAAGCATTGCCTTGGGTAGTGGGATAGCTTACTTTCCAACCGTTAGTTTGAGTCTTGGTGAAACATTAAAAGCCAACTTTGGAAATGTTCCACTGCGCTACCCTGTCGAGGGCTACTTACCTTTACAAGCTGCGCCTGTGAATATACTTAGACAAGCTACACTCTTAATCAAATGGCTTTACAGATTAACTTCCTTAATTACAAACAGATCTTCCAACGATTTCTTCTTAGACACTCAGGATTCTTCCATGACAATGAAAGCATTCTTAATATGCATTGCGAGATCAATACTGAAATACTTAAATTCATTCCTGAAATCATCATATGTCATTAATGCACTGTTTGTTCCTTTTTTGGAGGATCAATTAACACAAGATGTCAGTATTAATAAAATTGAACACCCGCAGCTGACGTTAACTCTAGACCTTCTATGGGCGTTTCTTAAGCCAGCCGAATTGAAAGTGTGCTTGGAAGCAATAAGCGTTTACTTGCTGTCAACTTTTAGACACAACCCTATGGCTTTGGAATATTCCGACCAGTGTAGAAGTTTGATTTTACTGACAAGTCTTTGCAAACATACGTTTACCAGGCAATATCTGCTACAGAATATATTATTTTATCGAGTTAAATTTGCTAATTTTATACACATTAAACCATTGAATGAAATCAGCTTGGAAGAAGTTGTCGACAGTGTTTGGTGGGAAACTGATCCTCCTGATCCAAGTATAGAATGTAATAAGAAAGCATATATGGCGGCCTGTGACAAAATTCGTGATTCGACTGCTCGTAATTATATTTTTATTTTTCTTCCGTTTTTCACAGTTTACATTATTGATAATTTTAAAGTAGTGAACAGTTTTTTCTATTGGAATAACTAATTGATTTCCTCATATATTTCAGGGGTAGAAGCACTGCAAGTGAAATTTCTAGTCACTCTTTTAACAAATACTGATGCTACAGATAAACGACCTTCATCAAGAGACATCTTTCTGAAAAATTTTCGCAATTTTATATATGACAATTTCGACAGTCATCGGGTAAATTTGAAATATAAATTACAATATTAGTAACAGAGAAACAAAATTTTAATAATTTTGTTTTCAGTTTGATCAAATGCATCCCACCCCATTACCTGTTGCGCTGTGTTGCTTCCATCGCTTATTAATTGCTTTCAGAGTTTTGTGGGATAGCGAAGTTGGCGAAAACCCAGTTCATGTTCCATGCAGGTGAAATATGATTATAATACAAGTGTACATAAAATTTGAAAATGTTTTAATTTAAACGATATATTTGTTCTTTGAATAGGACATTTTATGATAACACCATTCAGTATTCTGAAATTGAAAGATTAGGAGGCATTTTGTCGCATTTGCAAAAAACTTATGAAAGTGACCTTATTCGTATTTTAGGTTGGTATTTTAACGTATGGATAAACATTTTATTGTAAGCTAAAAACTGTAAATCAATAATTACAATATATTTTTATTATATACAGGTCAAGATCATGAGATTTTTAAACCAGCAAATCAAATGCAACAATTAACCAATAACTCAACTCTTCAAATTAATGCTCGGCCATTAGATACTGCAAATGTGGATCCAAATATATATCAGACAACCGATGTAACAGGAAGCTCCAGACCTTTTCTTATCCAGATAAAGTTTCGGTTTGAAAAGAATCCTTTGTCAACAGGACCTACAAATCCAGCTCTGTCTTTGATTGAACTTTTAGATGGTATTATTTTATTTTATCATGTTTCCGCCCAAAAGCAAGTTGCTAAAATGGCAAGTTTGAGGGAAACTATTGCCGAATACACAGTAGCCATTTCCGACATAAAATCAAGACTGGAACAGGCAAAAAAGGTCAGGGGTACAGAATCACTGGGTGTTTTACAAGAAATGTCAGAAAGCTTAGAGTTTTTCCATGAAAAGCTCTCAAAAGAGGCTAGACACATGGCGTGGGTTCGAGCATATATATATTCACAAGAAAAACAGGTTTTACTATACATTTTTTCTTAAAAATAAAATTTCTCAAATTATTTACTCATCCTCCTTCTTCATAGCATCTTATGTTAAAAGATCATTTATATACAAAATAATATGTTAAAATCCATTTTTGAATAATTGAATATTCGAATAATTAAAACTTTTGAATTATTCGAAGTTTTGACAAACCTATTATATACACTATTATATACACTCAATTATATACAATATTATATACACTCAAGTTAATGAAACATAATTGTTTTTAGATGCAGTTGTCATGGCTGTTAAAAACAGTCTTATTAACATTACGTACTGCTAGTAAAGAAGGAAATATGTTTAGCTTTGTTCCTGATTTCTACCTCAAATCTTTGGCAAACTTATATACAGCGATTCATAAATTTGTTCATCCAACTGCGCCAATCGAAAAAATCATAGGATATGAAATGATGTTAGAAGATGTTGCGCAATTTCTGTGTGATCACTTCATGGATCCAAGAATAGTTATAGCTAGTGCAAAGGATGGTTTAATATTGACTTTGTGTCAATTTGTGTCAAATCCGTTGACAATGAAAGCTTTGGAGAATGTGCCTGTTGAATCCAGATTGAAAATGGTATCTAATTTACTGAAACCCCTGGAAAATCGTGCATGGAGTCAGTCAAATGTTGTACTAGTAAGGTTCTGGCGTGGATGTGGATTTGCGTTTAGATATGACAGTAGCCCTCATATAAAGAAAACGGGATCACGATCTTTGTCACAGGAAATATTAGATATATTAAGTAAGCTTTATGTGCCAAGTGGTGCTTTATTTTGGGATTTTCGTACATAACATAAATATTTTGTTTAATTGAAAACAAACAATTTTGATGTTTTAGAGCCATGTCCATCGCTGATTTACCAAGCACATGTCAAAGAGATATTGATGAGTAACCCACAAATTGCAACGAATTTTCTAGATTCAATGTTAAACCAATTAAATTGGGCTTTTTCAGAATTTATAACAGTTATACAGGAAATTCATAACATTTATGTGACTTCTCAGAGATACTTTTTTATCGAACAAAGACAACTCAAAATGTGCGTGACAAGTTTTGAATTTACAATTTTATTGTTGAGAGTGTTAGAAATGATCGTTACCATTATTCCAAACATTTTTAACGATCTTGTACATACTTGTGGCAGTCTTCTTCCTAGATTATGTCAGGTGCAGTAAGAAAACATCAATTTGTTATGTACTTTATTCTACTAAAAGTATAAATATATCCTTGTTTACAGTTGTTGTGTCAGATACTTAATAGAGTGAGTTCGCACACAAGTTGTTTTCAACGTGTGGTACAATTCGATATCTACATCTTGGAGAGCATCGACCATTTACCTATCCTGTCAGCTGTAATTGGAATATTACTGGCATTACTGGAACAAGATATAAATAACTTCAAACGTTTGTATATTAAATGAGTCACTCTTGTTATTATATTAAAAAAATATGACTTACAGTTTTTGAAATTAATACACCAAAAATTGTTGTCACTGTTTAATTATAAATATCATGTTTTAGATATAGACGAAGTGCCATTTGTGACAAAAGTTCTTCTGATGGAACCTAGTTTTCAAATAACTTCATTAGAATTCGTCTTGAATGATGTTCCAACTGATATAAAAAAAGAAGGGTTGAAACCTTTTTCATTTCTTATGTGTAAGTTGACGTAGTACCAATGAATAATTACATTAATATTTTACATTAGTTAAGTTAAATTTATTCATTTTAGACAAAGACATTGTAAGTGGGGAAGAAGTCAGGAGTGTGGACCAAATGATTAAATATCTTCATTACTGTTACGCCCTGTTGCCTGACATGGATATAGTAATCGATGAAGAAAACATGTGCATGATTTGTTACGCTTACCCGATTGCCGTTACATTCAAACCTTGCAACCATGTGTCTTGTCAATCATGTATCGATAGATATCTTATGATTAGTCACGAATGTTTCTTCTGTAAAATTACTATTGAGAAAGTCGTCGACTTTTCTGGTGCAATTTTACATGACTTCTCTGGGACTAACGCAAATCAAAACACGGTTTTGTGATTTTTAAGGATGTTTGCTGAACTAGAAGCTCGTTTGTTTGTTCATTGAAAGTTTGATACAATGGTGAGAGTGAAAGAAAAGGAAATATTGTTAGTTTCGTAACAAAATTATATCTAGTAAGGAAAGACACAGTGCTATAAATTATTGTATGTTTTATTATCAATAACGGCGCAAACTGTATTTAAATTTATTCCAGTTAAATTTTACAGAGTCTATCGTCCTGTCAACTTAAATATCTTTCAGAGTTTATATAGATTGTTATTTAGATTTTGTAATTGTTAGTTGTTGTGGCGCTAGCACAAAATTAAATCAAGTCGCAAAAATGTGATAATGTATTTATAACAGCGTTATAAATAATGTGTTTAATTGTATTGCATTAATAGAAAATTATATTCACTTTTTTCATATAGTGAATTTGTATCAAAATACCGTATACGTATTCCATAAATACTTTATAGACTTAAGTGGGGTAAAAGTAATGAAACTATAAAATGCAAGTTTTATAATAATATATTTTTATAAGATAAAAAACAAAATTGATTTTTTAGATTTTGTGTTTTTCCAACCAAATAATGATTTCAGTCTGATCATTTTTACCCCACTTTATCCTCTAGCAATTTATCTTAATATACATTACATATCTAATATTCTGTAGAAAACTTATATCTGTACACTTTCTCTGTACAAATGATAAGATGAAGGCAAACTCAATGAAACGTGTCACTTGAGAACAACCTCGTTCTCCAACCAGTCACTCTTCTTGGTTCTGTTTCTGTTTCGTTCTGCAAATCCTGGACTGTTTCTACCAGTACGATGCCGCAAATAAACATACCCAGTGTAATCATGAAACATGCAGCGAGAACATAAAATTGATGCTTGTTAAACAGTAGCTTTTCATCCTTCTGTAGCACAGTTTGCATAAAGCAAACTCCAGGTATGATGAAGATGAAGATGGCAGACAGTGAGCCCAGTAGATTAATCACTGGAGAAATGTCAGGAAGTAAAATAGCCCCAGTCAAAGTAAGAAAGAACCACGTCAACGTAATCAGTGTCTTGAGTTTAAAGTCGTTGAGGTGAGTCTCCGAACTAGTAAAAGTTCTTAAAAGAGCATCTCGACCACAGTAAAGAACGATCGGATAGGTAGTGAAGATTTTCACTGCTACAGCAACAATTGCAATGCATAAGCTCACGCTATGATCCTTGTAACCTTCGAGAATATCACTGGGAACTTTGCCCGAGCTAAAAGATGCATAGCCAAAAATTCCAGCAAGGCTGTAGGCCAGAAAACATATAATCATACTCGTCACAGCACAAAATGAAAATCGACCGAGGTTACGGTTCTTCATGCAGACGTACGTTGGAATCGCAGACATGTGGCTCTATGAAGGGAAAGAAAATATTCATTAAAATATAATGATCCATTCATATTAATAAATTAAAACATTCTAAATTACACATTTCATAAGAAAGAAATATTGAATGGATTTTAAAGACCTGAATATCTCAGTGTTATCTTAAATAGCAGTCTTAATCTTGAATAAAAATTGGATGTTGTCGCAGTACCTGATATGCGAAACATATAACGGGAATAATTTGTAGAGCTTCAACTACATTTTCTGGCCATAACTTAATGGTCTGCTTGGGCCATTTGTCAGTCAATGAAATGCTTTCGTATATTATGACCCAGATGACGTAGCACATGTTAAGACATCCAATGGAGCTGGCATAACTCAGTACATCAAGGCTTTTAAAAAAGCAGAGAGGTAATATGCATACTGTGGATAACGTACTGCTAATAAACTCTCTTGATAGATACCTGAAAAAACATATATGTGATTATACAAATGTTATTGAAACATATTTATATAGGATAAATGAATAGAATTAAAAATGAAAATGAAATCCATTGAAAAAAAAGGTACTAACTGGAGCCAAAATACACAAGTTCAAATATATATTATAACTACAAAATCAGAGACACATACAATATAAAGTAGAATACTTTCACAGATCCTAGATGTGTTTTTATGCTTGGGTATGTAATCAAAAGTAAAAAGTAAATGTTTTGACGTTCGGAAATGATTAAATGCTACTAAATATATGAAGATTTTACCAGTAATGGTGATAATCTCGCCCGTAATAAGTCATCATCACACGATCAAATTGATCTCCAATGATGATGAGAAATGTAAGACAACATCCAAAACTGTAAATTACCACGCATGCTCCGCAAGCAACAGAGTATTTGTGGCCACATAATTTGCCAAGGGTGTCTTGCATTGTAGTACTGCCAGTATGGTCGCTGCATTTCGCCAATATTACTAACGCAGCAATAATAAACACGAGCAGGATGGTTTGAATGATTAAAGAAACAACAATGCCGCCAGATTTGTCAAAAGCTTCAGGGAAATTTAGTAGCCCAGCACCTAAGGTAGCGTTAATTATTAAGAATATTATTCCCAAAGTATTGCCACCTAAAACATTATTCTTTTTGTTTATTTTTTCAGCTGGATATTCTTAATTGCAAACATGATAACATTTAATCAAGTAAAATAATCATTAACACAACAAATTAATTTGTAGATATTGGAAAACATGTACAAATATCATATAAGCTTTATTTTAAAGCTTTGGTATAAAAAATTTTGCAAAACATGATAAAACATAAAGTAATTTGTTGGCTGTATCATTATGAGGTAATTTTATTACTCGATCACTTGTTCAATCATGAGATTAATTAGTACAGATGTAAATACCGTTACGCTGCTCTTCATAATATCTGGAACCAGAATTAGTGGTAGATAACCCTGTGTCGTCATGAAGTAAACTATCAATCTCGTTATTTGACAAACTCATTGTTAAAATAAATTTTCACTAAAAGACTAACATCTCTATTGGTGTCAATACACATTACCCGATTTCGTATCAAAAAGAGTAGAACTCTGACGAATTATCATACCGCAGAAACGTACTGATATTGAAGCTGGGTCAAAGTTGAAGTCATATAGACCATTGGAAAATTTAGTTTCTGAATTTCTCTGAACTATGTTGTTTGTTTTTCTATTAAAAAATAGTTTTTATGAAAAAATTTATAGCAAATATTTTTTTACATAAATAGGAACTAATATCGGGTAAAACCATATTACTCCTTGTCCCTGAGTAAAAATAAAAACTCATACAAATACCAATGCTAGTAAAACCAGTTAAAATACTTTTAAACGTGTTTTCAAAATGAGCTTTGTATTGGTATAATTTATATTTCCATTAATATTTTATACTAAAGAAGTGAAAAATGGAAATCTTCAACTGAGTATAACTTTGCGATCTGAGCGGAAATTGCAATATTTATTATAGAAACTAAAAAAAAGTTATATGTTTTTTATAATTCTAGTTAAAAGAATACAATTTTTCGTGATAAAACTGATGTATTGCAATCGGTTTTAATCTGGTTTTTCGTTTGCTTGTAAACTTTTTATCGGTTTTCGTAACATTCCTAAGTTATACAATATTTACTTGTATCCAAATGTTTAATAATAACAGTAATGATAATAATAATTGTTATTGTTATTATTATTTTTAAAACAGATTGAAATCAAACTTGCTTAAAAATTAAATTTAAAGACGTTTTTCATAGATCGAGATAGTATAACAGAGCTTAAATTGTTTTTCAACAATTCAATTTGTTTCCATTGGTTTTGTACTTTTTTTTATTCCTATTATTTATTTATTTATTTATTTATTTATTTACCAATGTATTATTATAATGTCGATTAAAATCATTCGCAAATTTTATATTTTTAAATTTTTCTTTCGATATATCGTTTTATCGACTTAATATTGCTCTTTAAATTACGAAAATGCATGAGCAGCATGGAGTTTAGATAGTAATTCGCTGTCAGTGAATCATGAGGTTAAAGTAACTAGGTTATAAATCATTATTTTGATACTTAAAAAAAAAATACATCAAGATTTATTTTATGAGATAAACAAAGTTGATAATAAATATTGTTAAAGTTAATTAATATGAACATTTTCGGTTTTTTCATTGTAATAAATTGAATATAACGTCACAATGTTTGGACAATTAAGAAACTTAAACGCTCGTGGAATTTTGGTGAGAATAAACATCTTACACTTGTAGTATTAAATTTTATTGTAAAAAATGAATAAACGCATAGAGTAAAATATAATTAATAAGTAGAAAAGTATATTTTCATTACTTTATGTCAGCAGTTTATGACATGATGTTGAAAATTATATAATTAATTTCACTTATTTCCATATAGTTTTTCAATTCTATCTCAATTTCAAAATTCAAGAATGTATGAGCTAAAAATATGGAACATCGTTGATATTGTAAACTGAAATGAAACGACTAAATTATAAAGAGTTGTTGCAGCTATTATCAAGAGTTTGGTATGGGCCGTCTAGAGGACTTTCGGGTAAAGAAGCTGAAGACAAAATGAAAATTTTACTTCGAGAAAAACTACCAAAAGCTGTATCAATAGAAGTTACTGATATATCTGGTAAACAGTTGAATGGTAATAATACATATCTTGTTGATGTAAAGTTATTAATACTAGTATTTTTATTTGCACAGGAGGATGTGGAGCAATGTTTGAAGTGCAGGTAATTGCTCCAGAATTCAAAGGACTCAACACAGTGAAACAACACAAACTTATCAATGAAGTAATTAACTCTACTATTTCGTTTTTGAAGCTACTTAATTTAATTTCAATTTTTATATAAAGAAATATACTTATACTTAACCTGATCTATTATTTGCAGATACTGAAAAATGAAATCAGAGATATGCATGGAATCAGAATATTTACAGGTGTACCAAGTTTTATAAATAATGACTTATAATTGAACAATTTTCAGTTAATAGTGTACATAATTTCATAAAGTAGCAATACATTTATGTATTCCTTATCATAAGCCTTACATTTAGAACTGGTGTAATTATTTGAATTTCCCTCTCAAAAAACCCGATTGTGCTGCCTCCACTTTGTCGTCGACTGTCACAACTTTGACAATTGCATAAACTAGTGCTGCAACTTTTTCAACATATACACATCTTGTAACGCAACTTGTTAAAAAATGAACATAAAATAAATATTTTGATAAAATGCATTACACGATTACGATTATCAATTTTGATTATTTCACTTTCACTTTATTAGTTGACAAAAAGTGGTAATAGAAAGTATATTTCCAAGAATCATCCAGACGTACACAATTTTGGTTATGAGAATTGCTTGAGAATCATTTATTATGGACTTTTTCGTTGTATGAGTGATTCTTACCTTCTTCTGCCAGTGATTATTTTTCTTCTATACTACTTCCTAGATGCATTTCTCTTGATAAAACTATAGTCAAGGTAAATTAATAATTTTAAGCAACTGTAAGTTATCTTAGCAAATGGTATTTTTTCTCACATTTTTTTATTTACTCCCAAACATTGTGGTAAAAAATTTCAGTGAAGCAAGCAAAATTCAAGACCATTTCAAAGATTTTGTTTTATTCCACTGTTATTTTTTAAAATTTAGTTTAAATTTTTATAGTAAAATGGTGATTGACTTGATCTGATAAAACTAAAAGATAAATCAATTTGAATTTGTGATTAATATAAACTATTTGGAAGTTGTCATTAAGATCTACTATTTATTCAATTTCACATTTAATAAAACGTTTATCTGCATTCAAATTTAAATCTTACGTTTTTAGACTCAAGAAGCAGAAGCATATATTTTTTTACTGCAACATTTTTTAAACATCTTACAAAAATCGCAGCTGCACGTATACATTTTTAATATAAATTTTTAAAAATAAGTTGAACCAAACAGGACATTATAATTAAACAATTATTAACAATAATTATCATTGTTGATATTTCATAATATCTTATTTATTCATAACATTAGATGTCAGGCGAAGAGTACGATAGTGAAATGGATTATTCTGACTCGGATTGCGGCGATGCAGGATATGAGGATTATTATAATATACAGCCATGGGGTTGTGAAGTAGATAATGACATTGATCAAGACCAGGGACAACGGGATCCTGAATATGCCGTGTATGACTGTCTTCGAGTAGAAGACGTTGAAAGATTGTTAAATGAAAATGTTGAAGCACTAAGTAACAGTCTTCATATTACACCTTCCTTAGCAAAGGTGCTATTACAAGCTCATAATTGGGCTCTGCCAGATATTATTACTCAGTTCCGGGCCAATTCATCGAATTTGATGATTACTTCCAAGATTAAGCCTTCACACCCACCAGACCAAGCAGTAGCCAAACTAACGCAAAGAGGCGGCGTTTGTAGCGTTTGTGTCAATGTGGTTTCAGCTGATAAATTTTCCACGTTAAATTGCGGACATTCTTTTTGTAAAGATTGTTGGTGTATGCATTTTGAAGTTCAAATTATGCATGGTGTATCAACAGGTATTAATACAATAATTTTTTTTTCAATATATACAAAATATGATATATGCCTAGATATAGATTTATACATAGATAGAGTAGACATGTACCTGCAGGGATCATTTTACTTAAGCAATTTTTCCTATTAAATACTCTAAGATTGAATTTTAAAGAAGTTAAATAAAAATTGATATAGGTATAAATGTATATATATTTTACAGGCATAAGTTGTATGGCCCAAGATTGTGAAGTTATAACTCCAGAGGATTTTGTATTATCTTTGTTAACTAAACCAACCATGCGTGAAAAATATCAGCAGTTTACCTTCCGTGATTATGTCAGATCACACCCACAGTTACGATTCTGTCCTGGGCCCAATTGCCAAATTATCATGAGATCTAAAGAGCTCCGTGCCAAAAGAGTCATGTGTTCATCGTGCGAAGCTGTATTTTGGTATAAAAGACATTACACTCAACACTTAGCTTCTAGTTTATTTTACAGTTAAACTTTTCATGTTGCATGTTCCCATATTGTAATTCATATCCTTAAACGCCCTTTTTATGCTATTAAGTTGATAAAGAGAAAATATTTAAATCAATGTGAGAACATTTGAGATATGAATAAGAGGATATGACAGCATCTTGCTAGTCGGCATTTGTCCAACAATTATATGTTCATCTTATAACAGTAATCTTAAATTAGAGCAGTATGAAAAAACAGAGTATAAAGTAACGAACTTGAATTTTTTTTTTTAGTTTCATTTAACTTTTTAACTGCAAGTCTTTTACAATGTAAGTGTGACTTTCTCAACATTTTTGTCTAAACACACGTATTTATAAAACAATTACATTTCAGCTTTCGTTGTGGTATGGATTATCATGCACCAACTGATTGCAATACAATAAAAAAATGGTTAACAAAGTGTGCCGATGATTCTGAAACTGCTAACTATATCAGTGCTCATACCAAAGACGTACGTATTATATCAATGTATCTAAGTAAAAACATTGAAAAAAATAATGTACATATTAAATATTTTTTATTCATTAAACAGTTAATCTAAAAAATAGTTTGAAATTTCCTCTTACAGTGTCCAAAATGTCATATATGTATAGAAAAAAATGGCGGATGTAATCACATGCAGTGTTATAACTGCAAGCATGAATTTTGTTGGATGTGTCTTGGAGATTGGAGGACACATGGAAGTGAATATTATGAATGTTCTCGATATAAAGAAAATCCTAATATTGCACACGAAAGTGTACACGCACAAGCAAGAGAAGCTTTAAAAAAATATCTCCATTATTACGAAAGGGTAATTAGAATGTTTCTTATTTGTTTGAAACAAATATTTGTACAAATTATAAAAAAATGTTTATGATATTTTAGTGGGAAAATCATAGTAAATCTTTGAAACTGGAAGAACAGACTTTGGAAGCTATAAAAATGCGGATCAATAAGAAAGTTATGGACGCTAGTGGTACTTGGATTGATTGGCAGCATTTGTTTGAAGCTGCATCATTATTAGCACGTTGTCGTTATACTCTTCAGTATACTTATCCCTATGCTTATTATATGGAACCTGGTTCTCGTAAAGAATTGGTAAAAATTTACTTAGAGAGAAAGAGAGAAAAAAGAACAAACAAAGAAACAAAAATATTGAAATACGATTATAACTATTATTTTCAACTTAGTAAAAAGTATGATAATTTAACTTCGTAAAAAGTATAATGAATTTAATTTTCAGTTTGAATATCAACAAGCTCAGCTTGAAGCAGAAATCGAGAATCTCTCATGGAAGATCGAAAGAGCAGAAACTACGGATCGTGGAGACCTTGAAAATCAAATGGACATCGCTGAGAAGCGCCGTGTAACCTTACTAAAAGATTTTCTAGAAGTCTAAACTTTGTTTCCTTGCTGCAACATGCAGATAACAGAAGGCCTATCGTAATTATTAATTGTACAGATAATAACTTTCATGTGTAGCTGTCAGTATCAATAGCTTTTCATTAGATTCTTCAATAACTTATAGAGCTTGCGATAATTTTTCAATGCACTCTTACAATCTGTAATTCATGAACTTTTACCATGCAAACTTTGTGCGGTCTATAACATGAATTACAGATATTAGACGTGCATTAGATCCTCTAAAGTACTACACTTCACGCCATCTGTTTTTTTTATATTTTTTTTTTTTTTTTTTTTTTTACTTGTAAAATGTTGTGTTTCCTACTTTATATTCCTTAATATCTTGAAAACTATTCATTATATATATAAAAAAAAAGTTATTAATAGTAGATGGCATAGTGAATGATGAACTTTATTGAAACAGAACTAAAAAGTGGGAAGTCACAGTTTATTTAGAGTTTACCTAGAAGAGACGAAAAAGCTGCGTTTTAATATTTATATTATAAACCGGGTGGATCGTCATTGCGGTTGTTTTTTATCTCCATTATGAAGCAATTCTATTTAATAACCCAATATCGGAAATGCGGCTGAAAATTTTATAAAAATGTATGAATTAACGTCTGTGGTACAATATTTGAAGCACAGTGAAACAATCTTACTTAAAATCTCGAAATTTAATTTTGCTTGTACTGGTCAATTTTACGCATAACAAATATGTGATTACGATCACTACAATCCCCTGTGTTTTCAGGAGAACCGCGGATTGTTTGACAGTTGACAATCCATTTGCAGTTCGCCAAACTTCACACTACAACGCTACTTACATGTCCGGGGGAAACTTCTTCTTCTAATTTTCCGCCAACATCTCCTAATTCGTTGGGTGGAAGAAACATTTATTTTTTTATTTTTGATTGCATAAAAATTACAGACGAAATTATAGTAATGTTAAATTTAATCAAAGCAGCGACATAGAGCAAACCAATTTATTTGCAAACATTTTTATTAATTTCAACCGCAATTTTGATATTCTATTTCGGGGTACAATGCTGATAAGATTTTCAGTCGCAATTCCGACATTTTTTATCAGGGGTCATTAAAACAACCGCAATCACGAATCAACCTATAAACTATTTACTTTATATTTCTTAATTATTGATAACCACGTGTTGTCCAGATAACTTCATCAATGATGGCGCTTTTTATTTTTATACATAGCTTTTAACTTTTAAGGTAGAATCGATATTGACGTTTGTTCTAGATCAATTTGTTTACTGACTTTAAGACTTTATAAGTAAAAAACTTAATTAACATAGTTTTCCAGATATTAAAGGTGATACATTGAAATAGGACACCATAGATTTAAATATATATAATCAGTTTATTTTCCGACTATAACTTTGTTATAAAATAAGTTTGTAATGACGTTTTTTTCTCTTTTCTATAAATCTTGTTTATTTTAGTGCTTGTTTAGCAGTTGAAAGAGAGTTAAAAGGATATCAACGTTTTAGTGCATTTCAATAGGTTTCAATGCATATGTGTGTGCATATTTCAATCTTCTGGTAAAAGTATTAAAGTTATGCCATGGTTTTGATTGAAAACGATTATTTATGCAATGTATTATTATTATTATTATTATACGATTTATTGTACAACGTAATGATTGCCCAACAATTTAATGGGCAACATAGCATTTGTGCAAAGATTTATTTTAAAACGTGTCGATCGAGCAATGAACGATTGTGCAATGATTTATTGTGCACTGTGTAAACTGTGCAACATTTTTTGATGAAACTTTTTTTTTCGTGAATGTGCGATTGTGCATCGAATTTTTTAATCAACGTGGCAATCGTGTAACTATTTATTGCACAAAGTGGTAATCATGCAATGATTTCTTGAATAATGTATTAATTGTGCAACGAAACATTATGCAAGCTGCACAATAAACACGTCGCACGATCGACACGTTTCACTATAAAACGTTGCACAATTAACATGTTTTACAATAAAGATTTGCACAGACGACATATTGCTCAAAAAATTATTGAATGATTACCACTTTGTGCAATGAATTGTTACAGGATTGCCACGTTGATTAAAAAAGTCGATGCACAATCGCACATTGGCGAAAAAATAGGTTTCATCAAAAAATGTTGCACAATTGGCACAGTGCACAATAAATCATCGCACAATCATTCATTGCACAATCGACACGTTTTACAATAAATTGTTGCACAAATAATACGTTGCACAAAAAAACGTTGTACAATCGAAATCATGCCTACAAATTAAAAGTGAAATAATGGCTTTTATAAAATTAAGGTATATATCTTTTTTAATTTGTATTGGCGGATTAAATTTTAAGGATTCTTGTATTTTAAAAAAGAATTTGTTTCGAATGATGTGAATAATTAAATGTTGCATAGTTCGTACATAAAATTGAACAGAACAAATCAATTTAGCAAATGATCTGTTCACTTTCATACGCTTTCGACTGCTACTATTATATTAATGTACTTAAAACTTTTTTCGTAACAAGTACACAAAAAGGACATTTTTCATACTAAAAAGTGTCGAAAAATAATATTTTTTACGCCCCTGTAACAAAAATGTTATTTCCATCATGGGAGGTGAAAAAACGTCCTTTCTTTATGATAGCAATCTAAGCTATAGGCAAGAGTTTTTCAATCTTGAAAGTTGGTTAAATTGTTGAATCGAATTAGCTGAATAAAATTAGAAAAGTTAATTATACAATTGATTAAATGTAGTACACAAAAGCAACGTGAAATTGTCCTTTCCAAATGAAAACTGAAGGTCCCTTGTTCCTTTTTCTTTTCGAATTCTAATTCTAATATCACTTAACTGGTGAAAAACTCTTCAAATGCTCGTGAGCAATGTGCAGTAAAATTTTTCACCGATTATTTGGAATTAGAAATTCTTCAATAAGAAAAATGAACAACAAAATTCTTCCACCGAACCATCAAAATTATGTAAATTTGTCTGACAACTTCAGTGAGGTGACGGACACTGATTTTCCTCAAAAATATGTACATGTTAAGAAAATTAATATAGAAAATAAATTTTACAAAAAATAAATTTTGTAACATTTTTAGTACAAAATGAAAAACTATCATCTATAACAATTTTTAAATTATTTAAAGTTAATCATGATGTTTTAAGGTGTAGAAAATCATATTTCATTTTTACTTTTATTTGCCTCTTAAATTTAGTTACGAAATTTACTTTTGAAAATGTCTATAAAATTCCATATTAACCTTTGTTATTCTTACTTTAAAAAGTTATATGTAGTATAACGTACTTTAGGTATTAAAATGCAACAAAAAAAAAAATCAATAAAAAAATAAAAACAAAAAATAAAAAAAGTAAATCAAAAAATAAAGAATAAAAAATATAAAATTGAAAAAGAGTAAATGGAGTTTTCTAAACACAAATAATACACTTTTTTAACATCAGAAATAAGTGTGATAAAATTGAAGGAATAATAATCACTTTAATTTTGATTTATCTTATTCAAAGGTTTCTTGAATAATTAAAATTATTTGTACAACAAAGGTTAATATTTCATACTTGAATTGTGAATAGTTGACATGTATTATAATCGAAGTAATAGAAGTATACAATTGTTAATTAACAAAAAATGATAAATTTTAATTAATAAAAATATATATACTTACTTTTTTTATTTAATTTTTTTTTCATTTTATATTTACATACTTTTTAAATTAAGTCCATTTGTTCTTTTTGTAATTGATTTTTTAGTATTTCACACAAATTTGTTCTTATTCTTATTGTTTTGTTTTCGTTTTATTAAAAATAACGACTTATTTGATTTAATTCAAATTTCTTTTATTTAAATCAAATAAATCCGATTTTTTTATTTATTTATTTTTTTTAAATATGATTTTTATTAGCTCTACGAGTAATGAAATCGCAGTTAATCTCTTTCATCCATCATATTATTATTTACCCATAAATGTAACTCTAAAGAACTCTACAGTCAGAAAATTCTAAACCCTAAGTTTTCAGCTTAAAATGTATTGTTTTTCGTTTATAAAGATTGTAAATTTATAAAGATGTATAAATCATGACCACAATGTCTCTATTGTGATAGCTTGTTTTGTTATAATCACTGAGTAGTGCGTTAAATATAGGCGTAATGACTGAAGTTTTGTTCTAAGATCACACATTTATTCGTTTTCCTTTTGTGTTTTTACTTTTTTACGCAATTTTGTTCGTATCTAGTTTTCGTATGCAGTACTATATTTTAAATGTAGTCTATTCAGATTTACATACATGTCTGCTTTATTAAGATCTAGCCGATGAGGGCCTATGATATGGGAGGATTCATGCGTTTATACTAAACTCGCATAAGTTGGTTAATGAACATGAAGAAACATGTACAGGATATTGTATCACATGTATATAATTGCAAAACAGTTACTACAAAAGGTTGTATAGAACTTTTTTTTATCAGTATCATTTACGTCATACTATAATGTAGTTTGTCAAAATATTATACTTAATTGTCATATCCAATATTGTTTTAATATAACTTTTACTTGTATTTATTTTGATTTTGATATTAATTAAGTAAGGCGATAACTAAAAAATCGTTGAGATGCAACAATTATGCATCATATGACTATACAATATGGCACAAAAAATATGCCTTGCGTGTGCAGTTTACGAAATTTGCCGCGGATTTTAAAAAACAACAATAAACTACTAAGCTCCATAAAAAAATAACAATAAAAAAATTTCATTATATCAATCACTTTACTTGTATTTTATTTGATTTATTATTCATTTTGTATGTTATTTATATTATTTTTACAGATTATAATAATGTGGGGCCTAATTTTCGAAACATTAGCAATCCAGTTAATGAAGCAGTTTCATTTTGAGGAAGGTATGAAGATTACTTTCACCATTTCATATTTGTTCAAAAACAATGGCCAATAAATTTCTTAACTTTTCCCAGTCATTTTAAATTCTTTTCTCAAATATTAAAAATAACATTCAATTTTATATTTAATAATCAAAAGTATATTATTATAAATAATAAAAATCCCTTCAGGTGTAATCCGAAAGTAATAAGGTTTGAAACTACAGTAGGATCTTGGCTAGCTAATGAATGCACTGTCAGTGATTACTTGGCTAGCTAACGAAAAGAGGATAGATGACGCATCCCCTCCAATGCGCATTCGAGCTGCGGCGCTATGTAAACAAACAAAAAATGTTCAAAACAAATAATACAATTTTAATAACATTAAAAAAAAAAAAAAAACATTTTTACGTTGATAAAGTCAATTTGTTCTCGTTTTAATTTGAATTAAGTGCTGCGAAAAATAAGGTTATATTAGTAAGAAGTGGGGTTGACAGTGTCAAGGGGAAATGTTAACTAGGCAAATAAAAATCCGTTTAACAGCTAAACCGTTAGCTAACCGAAGGTAAGCTAACCAAAGTTCTACTGTAAAAATATTGAAATAAAATATTGAGATAAAATGTTGTTTATATACATTTTTATTTGAAAACAATCTCAAAAAGCTATATTATTAAAAAATCTTCCATAAAATACTTACATTAAATAATTATAAAACACATATCTTTATTTATATACTTGCTTAAATTTTACATATTTAGTTATTATACTTATTTAAAAGACCAAGATTTTTAAAATGATGAATCAAGCATCCTTATCAAATCATCTGTTTTTTCATGGATCTAAAAAAAGAAAATTACCTTGCTCCATTAATTATTTACAAACCTTTTTACACTTACACTTTTATTTTACAAAATGGAGATATAATTTGACATGATATTTCAATTATTTAATAATATTGAAAATAATAATAATACAAAAAAATAATAAAAGAAATGAAAATATTCGTATGCTGGTATGTTTGCTACTGTTTTTACCACAAACATTACAATTATTCAAACTATGTTGGCAAGGACTATAAATCGTCACCCTAGACGATACAGGGGCTATTTAAATCAAATGTAGAAAAACTGCCTGTTGCATTAAAATATTGAAAAACGGCCTGTTTTAAATTCCTCGTTGGCCACTTTGAACTTTTTTTGACTAACAAATCAACAAAAAGAATTCATCTTTTCACGAATTACCAACGATATATATAGATACTTTTGTTTTAATTTAGACATAGTTCTATATTCAGAAAAGATTAAATTAACTAATGACAAAATTAACCATTTAAAAATTATATTAGACAAAAATTTAATTTTATTCAAAAAGGTAAACTATTATTAAAATATGTCGAAATTAAAGCAAAAATATTCAAGTATATTGTTAGTAAGTTTGTAAAAAGATTAATTCTTTTTGTCAATCTGTTTCACATTTGTTAGTAATTGTGCAAAATAAATAAAAGTAAGAAAGAAAATGTATCAATTAAACTAAAATCATGTAGGAAAACTAATTAAAATTGAAATTACTATATTTTGATTGTTTACCTTTTTTATTTTCTCATCAAAATACTTTTCATAATATTCTCCACAAGTTTTGATTTCCTCTGTTAATTTATCAATCAAAATTTCTTCTTTTTTTATCTCTTCATCGTTTTTTTGTCCCTGTATTAAATTATTTTGCAATTTTTCTTCTGCTATTGCTAATTCTCTAAAAAATAAAAAAATTTAAATCGTAAGTATTTCAAAAGGGGAATAGTTATAAATAATTAATACTTCCTGGGTGTTTTCAATTATTTAACAAACAAAAAATGTTCTATAACGTATAAAAAACGTTATTGTAAGAACGTTTTTACAAATTAAATCATATAAAATAAATGTTAAAATATCATTTTGATTTCTAATAACTTAGATTTAAGGAATCAATAGAAATTTCTCAGAAAAGTAAAAATTTCTTGATTCTATGTTCTTCGAAGAAAGAAAAAAAAAGCTTTGTCAAATTTCACTATTAATAATTATTTAATTCTTAACCCAATTTATTAAGAATGTACCAAAGTTCATTGAAAGAACATTTCCAAAACAGGTCAAAACAAATAATTTATTTGTAAGCTACTTTATACGAATGCGTTAAATTTAATTTATTCCATACAGGTAATTCAAAGAAGCTTTAAAGTATTAAGATAATACTAAACAATAGAGAACCTTTTTGTATTAGATAATAGTATTGCCAATTTGTTTGTTCGTTCCTCAAAATTAGCTTTTATCGTCTCTAATTTATCTTTATGAATATGCCTTTGATTGCTATCTTCTGATTGACCTCTTTTTACTTTATCCACATATTCTTTTACTTCCTCCAATTCTTTGATTTCGGCTGTCAAGCTTGCTACTTCTGAACTGAAATTTAATAATCATCATATAAAAGAGTTAGGAATGTATTTACTATTAAATATTAAAGAAACGAAAAATGTAATAAAGTATTTACAGATATGTTTCTTTAATTTGAACAATTTTTTTAAACGCATTTATTAGCTCCTTCATCATTGTAAGGGTTTTACATTTATCTTCTATGATAGTATTTTTTTCTAATAAAATTTCTTTCAAATTTGACATCTCATTAATTTTTTCCTCTTTCAATGTTTTTAATTTGTTTAGCTGGTCCTTTATTTTACTTGGAGATTTTACCCATTTTTTCACTAAACTAGCTTTGAGTTGTTGTAACTGAAAAAAAATTATTTAATTATATATATATATATATATATATATATATATATATATATATATATATATATATATATATATATATATATATATATATATATATATATATATATATTATATTTTTTATTATATATATATCTCTTTATAATTTCTTATTTTATTTTTTTTATATAAATCTTTTTGTTGTGTGTCTCTCTCATATACACATCCGCGCGCGCACGATCTCTCTCTACCTCTCGTTTCCTCTCCTCTGCTAGAAAAAAAAAA